>JARHVA010001389.1:1835000-1897500 GCA_037957365.1 Torreya grandis
AACATAAGATATACATGGGAAATCCTCTTGGGGAATAAAACCCACACTTAGTGATTATACCTCTAATAATTGGTATCATAGCAAGACCTTTTGTGCAAGTTTAACCACTTGAAGGTGATCCAAGGTACAATATGGGTAGTCATCAAATGCAAGGAGGATTTTCAACTAAGCATTCATCGATGTTCAATGGGTCCAATTATGATTTTTGGAGTGTGAGGATGAATACCTACATCATGATAATAGAGTTTGACATTTGGAAATCTATTGTGGATGGATATTAAACCCCCTCAACCCCTCTAATTAGTGCAACTGATAACAAGCTGTGTGAGAGTAATTATATGGCAAAGAATGTCATCACTTGTGGTATTTTAGAGATTGAGTACACCAAGGTAATCCATTGTAAATATTCCAAAGAGATATGGGATAAATAGTAGATCATTTATGAATGGGATTTAAAGGTCAAGTTGGCTAAGTTTCATACTCACCAAAGACAATTTGAGAGTCTCAAGATGAAGGAAGAGGATTCAGTGACATCATTTTTGTAGAGAGTTGTTGAGATTGTAAAAATCATCAGAGGTCTAGGAGACGAGCTTGAATAAGCTAATATTATAAAAAAATTATTAAGGTCTCTTACCCTCAAATTTGATTCAAAGGTTTCTACCATAGAAGAGAGTCATGATCTCACAAAAATAAAGATGGATGAACTGCATGGTACTCTCATAGCCTATGAGATGAGAGTAAATGATGATAAATCACCAAAGAAGGAAGCAACATTCAAGATAGAAATGAAGCCAAAGAAGAAGAGAACTCAAGGTAAAGAAGTCAAGTATGATGATATTGATGAAGATGAATTAATTTCTTTGTTTACAAGGAAATTGAAAATAGGTTCAGGAAAGTATAAGGGTAAACTACCCTTCAAATGCTTGAATTGTGGAGAGGTTGGACACTTTGCCAATAAGTGCCCTCATAATCATAAGAATTATGATGATGAAGACCAAGATTAAGGCAAGAAGAAATTCAGGTATGATAAGAGGAAGAAAGGATTCAAGAGGTATAATGACAAGAATATTCTCTACACTAATGAAGATTACAGCTCATTAGATGAGAGTGGAGATAATGATTTTGAGTTTGATAATGAAGATGATGGTCCTGTTAAAGATGAATTACTCTACACGGTTAAGGAAGGAAGTTTATCATATCAAAGGAAGTCTACTTGGAGTGATACAAATAATGAAGAAGATAAGGAGGACTGTGAGACTAAGTTGATGAATGCCCTTGAATATATAAAGATTGAGAAGAAGAAGACCAAGAAGTTAAAGTTATATATAAAGGACTATGCAGAGTAATTTAGTATGTATGAGGATAGAATGGATGGAGACTCTAAGAAGTATAAAGGTATAGTCAAACATCTAAATAGTCAATTGGAAATATTATCTACAAGCCTAAAATATAAAGAAGATGAGTGTTAAAGATGTGTGATTAAAAAACAGTCATTGAAAGCTGAGTTAGAAAAGACATCTAGTAAGATGAAGTCATGTCTGATGTTTGAAAAAATGTCAAGTGATCTAGATAACATTTTGAATAGTCAAAAAAATGCTAGTGATAGAACTAGATTTGGTTACAAAGAAGAACAAAAGATCGTAACTCAAGACAAGGTGAAGACTAATGTGAATAAAGACAATCAGACCTTGAGGGTCAATAATTAGTCTCAGAATGAAGATGTTGGTAGAATGAGGGAAAATTAGATTAGACAACCAAATGCCATGAGATATGCAAATTTAAATGGTTACTACTATAATTGCAATCAATTTGGTCATAGGGATAGAGAGTGTAGAAGACTTACTAAGAATGAGTGGAATCATCATTCAAATAACATGAACAAAGTTGAGTGCTTTAGTTTTTATGACATAGGACACATTGCAATATTTTATCTAAATCAGATAAGGCAATTTGAGTTCACTTAAATAAGAATGGTTTACTACAACTATGAGAAGATTGGTCACATTGCTAGGTTCTACAAGTAAAGGCCATCAAATCAAAATAATTTTAATCAAACTCCTAGAGTGAAAGGAAGAAGACAAGTTAAATTATGGAAACCAAAAATGAAAGGTGTGAGTCATAATGAGTCTACAGGTCCAAGTGGTCTATTTTTTGAAGTGGAGAATGCTAAAAATATTGAAGAGAATCAAAAGATCTCATTTTTTGCTCATTTTGGGAATGAAGAGACCGAGCTCAAGGAGAAGAACAAGGTGCCATTTGAGACTAGTTCTGGGGTGTGTATGAATATAAGTGAACATCTTATTGTTGTTGAGCATGTTTTATGTAAAAAACATCAATTGTCAATGCCTAGTGATGAGGTTATTTATTCAAATCAAAAGATATGTCATGAATCTATATTGTTTCCATGTGTTGTCAATTCAATCTTAGAAAATAAGGAGAATGTTGTAGTAGATGAGAAAATTGTTTCTCTTAAGCCTACAAAGAAGAAGAACTATCAGTTTCAGATGTCTAAAGAAGAGAAGGAATATGAGTTGTGGGCAAATCCTAGTTTTACATTGTTCTAGGACATTGTGGGTTAGGGTGTCTCTTCCTATGCTTCTTAGGGGAAATTTTTCTTGTGAATAATCAAGTATGTGTGCTCAAGGTGTGTTCAGGGTTTTTGGTCCTGAAGTGTGGAAGAGTTTTTGGCAGACCTAGTTCATTGAGAAGACTTGTTAAAGATGATTGCTCAAATAGATTATGTAGTTAGGAGGAGCTAACTCAGATAGTTATAGAGGCTTAAAGAGATTTACATAATGTAAGGGGGAGTCTCTCTTAATGTTTTTAAGGTGAGTTCAAGCAATTTTTATTACTCTTATATGTTTTATCTTCATAGAATAGAGTATGATCAAATAAGAGTATAGTTTTGAAACATTTTTAAGAAGCTCAAGGTAATAAGAGGTATGCATAGTGTTAGGGGGATTTTGTATCATCTCTCAAAGTTAGTCCTTTCTTATTGTTAGTTCTTGAAGTCTTTTTAGTTCCTCAAGATCAGAAGATGATCCCACTTTGTCATTGTGTCAAAGGGGGAGAAAGTACTTGAAGAGAGAGACAGAGTCTAAGCATAATCTTTGTATTGGTGTTTGACATTAATGAAAAATGGGGATATTGTTGAAGGATTTTTAATGATGACTCTAAAGTGACCAAGGATGATGATGAGGTGTCATGTGTACTAGAATGACAATGACAAAGTGTGCTTCAATGTTCTTCAGTGTTCTTGCATAGTTATTCAATGTTTGACTTGGATAGGTAGATGGTGGATGTTATTAATGGTATGGTCAAGTTTTAGAGACCCTATGGGGTGTTATGAGTGCTTATGAAAGTGAAAGGAATTCATCAAAGGAGTGTTATGAGTGTCTAAGTTCAAGTAGTTATATTGGAAAACAAGGTTGAGTAAATAGTTTGATGACACCATATTTCACATGTGTGAAGGTTTCAGGAGTAGTTTGATACATGGATGGATTTTGCTATGAGAGGTGATCATGTGGTTTAAATTTTAGGTCTGGATATTGAGTGTAGAAAAAGTTATAATAGTGTAAAGTTGACTTCTCAAATAGTGTTCACTAAGTTTCTATACTTAACCAAATTTTCAAGAGAAGATCTAATGATGAACATTAAAAATATCTAACAATGAGTGTCTAATATGAAATATGAAGATCCAATGGTGAGTGTATGTTTATATATATTGTGATATAGTGATGCGTGTGAAGTCAATTTGTCAAAGGATACACAAATTACATGTGGAACTACCAAGTGGTGTAAGTGCATGGAGACTAAAAATAATGTGCTCTGAGAGCATGTGGGACTACCAAGTGGTGAAAGTGTATTAAATCAATAGATTAGGGTGCTTAGAAGGCATGCGAGGGTGCTAAGTGTCTTAATCATGGAAGTGTAGATCAATTATTAATAGTGAGTGATGTAAGTTAAAGTCAAGAAACTTTCAAGGAGATTGATGGAGCGTATTTATTCAAGCTACCAAGGGACATGAGATGAAGACACGTGTCTAAATATTTCTACTTTATACAGTGAATTTTGGAATTTGAATATTCAAATTAATAAAGGAAAAACTAGTTTGTCTTGTTTGAGCTATAATTTTTGATATATGTAGAATTTGATAATGGTGTAAAAGGCAAAATTGTAGAGAATTTCAAGGGTTATTCAAAAAAATTAGTTTGAAGGTTTGAATATATATACAAATGTATCTATTATATTTTAAATATGACTATTTGTTTGTTTATGGTGTTCTTGTGTATAGAATTTTGTTTAAGAAATTTGTGCTTTATCAGAAGAGTGTTTTGGTGGGAGTAATCACCTAAAGATGTCATAAGGGTCATGTGGAGTGGACCCATGAATTTGAAAGTATTATTTTGTTCTTAACTTTATTGATGAAGTGATAAAGGGGTAATAGGTCTCCATGAGACCTATAAGGGATACTAAGGCCTAATTGAAAGGCTTAGTTGCTTAAGTGTGACCCATGGATGTTATGGCTGACCTGTGAGGATGATATTGAGCTATGTGTTATCATGATAGAATTGTTAAGGGTTAAGATAAGTTTTATGGGTGACCTAGATGTTGATATTTATGAATAATCTATAAAGAGTGAAGGCTAAGGTAATGGTTTTTATACTAAGATGTGTATGTGATGAGAAAGTAGAAGATAGAGATGAAGAAAAGAGATCAAAGGAAGTGTGCTTAGTGGATGGACTAAAGTATAGAGCAGATTGAGGATGAGAAAATAAAACTAGAGTGATCCAAAAGGGGTGATTTGATGATGCATTACTTTTATGATAAATTTTGAGTGTGTGTGATGAGTTAAAAGAGAGGTGTTATACATTATTTTTCCAATTAGATTGAAATACAATTAAAGTTCTAGAGTTGTTGATTTCATAAGGTGTTGTGTGGGTGTTCAACATATACAAAAGTGGGTGATTGTTCATACTTATGGGTGGGTGATATTTTTGAATTGGATTCTTCAATAAAAGGTCTCATGCCTTTGATCATCTTATTGACAAGTAGTCCATGTGTTTGTAGGCTTGAGAGTGGGTGAGGGTTTCCCACATAGATCTTATGTTATGTGTGTGATCTTGCATCACCTTTATTATTCATTGTTATGAGAATATTGTATGATTTATGAATTTTTGTGGTCATTGATTAATATTTTTAAAGGATTAAAACTGAATTTTGAAATATATTGCATCACTGATTCACCCCCCTCTCAGTGATATATTACAAGTGACCTGAGAAGGATAATTGAGTTGTTCTTGATAGTATTTTGATGTTTCAAGATGAAATAAATATTGGAGAGTGTTTTATACTCCATGAATATTATATTTATGGATTTTTGAGGTTTTATAAATCCATATTTAGTATAAATAAAGGCTTAGAAGTTGGCTATGTTTATTGAATGCACTAATAGTTTGAGTGACCATCTTGCAGAGGTAAGTTGAAGGTGATCTGAGTAGAGTTAAGGAATAAAATGAGTATGGAGATGTTCTCTAAGTATCTAAGGATTATGTTAAGGAATGTTTTGTCATAGTATACCATTTATCATGTATGGAGAGTCAAAATAGTATAACTATATTTTGATTGTGTGTGACCAGTCTGAGTGGTCAATTTGAGAGAGTTGATTTAAGTGCTTAGAGATTGTATTGAAGTATATAAATCACATGAAGGAATTTTAGATGTCATAAAGGTTTTACCCTAGTGATATAATCATATTTATATGTGAAATATTTGAGTAGGCTTTTTAGAATTTTGAGACTATGTTTTTTATGTATGAAGGCCTAAAGAGTTAGGAGACCTGATTGGTAGGTTCAAGTGTTGAGTTGGTGTTATAGGTGGCATGGACATATATGAAAGTGAGAAAGGGGATATTGGATGAATTTTTCATGTGTTTTAATCATTGGTAAAGGATTAAGGTGGTCTAAGTAGTCTCACATGTAACGTGTGAGTATGAAGGCCTAATTGTTGTAGGTCTCACCAAGACCTAATGGTGGTTTGGGGATAATGAGGTATTGTATGACCTAATGAGTGTGTTTTATTAAATTTAATGTGTATTAGGACCTATTTAAAAGGTATAAAAATTATGGTAAGAATATTGGCCAACCAAGATGGGTTATACCAAGAGAGTGGTATAAATACAAGGGTAAGTTTATTTCTCTAAAAAAACACAATTCTGGTTCAGTAAGGTTTGGTGAAAAACTATGATAAAATAGTTGGGAAAGGCTCAATACCATCTTCACATGTTTGCCATATCATAAATGGGTCACACTTAAGTAGCTACACCTTTAAATTTGGCCTTAGTATCCCTTATAGGTCTCATGGAGACCTATTACCCCTTTAGCACTTCATCAAGCAAATTAATAAAAAAAGAATAATTTAAAACGTATGGGTCCACTCCACATGAACTTTATGAAATATTTAGGTGATTACTCCTACCAAAACACTCTTATTATAAATAAAATTTTACTCAAATAATATTCTTGTATACAGTAACACCATGAATGAACAAACAAACAACTTTGAAGCTCAATATCTATAACTTCACAAACATTTAAATCTTATGACAAAATTTGTTGGATGCGCCTTGAAGTCCTCTTCAAATTTTTTCTTACTCCATTAAAAAATTCCTCTTAGATCAAAATATATTAACAAAAATAGTATAAACTAGTTTTTCCCTTTGCTAATTTAAATTCCAACGGTCATTGTTCAAAGCAAAACATCTGACACTTATCATCATCTCATGCTCCCTAAAAGCTAGATACATTTTCTTCATCAATATCCTTAGAAGTTTATTGAATTTAAATTAAATTTCTCACCATTGATCATTGATATGCACTTCCATGATTGAAACACTTGGCACCCTCATGTGCCTTCTGTGAACCCTACAATTAGTTTTCAATAAACTTTCACCAATTGTTAGCCCCACATGCCTTCTGAGCAGTCTATTAACTTATTAACTCGATAAAATCCATTAGATCATAATCTACATAATCACACACTCACCATTGGATATTTGTCTATCAGATTAGATGTTCACCATTAGATCTTTTGAATGCTCACCATTATATCTCCTCTTGCAAATTTGTCTAAAGATAGAAACATAGTGAACTCTGTTTGAGAGGCCAACTTTTCACTATTATAAGTTTTGTTATGCTCAATGTCCAGACTTAAAACTTGGACCATATGATATAATCATATATGGAAATCCATCCATATATCAAAATTTTCTTGAACCCTTCACACATATGAAATGTGATGCCATCAATATGCTTACTTAACTTGATTTATTAGGATGACTAGAAGAACCTAGTCATTCATATGACTACTCTAATGAATTATTTTCACTTCTATATGTGCCCCAAGCACTCTCAACACCACATAGGGTCTCTTATCTCATATGCATCCAAACCTAACTTACAAAAATTCATGCTCAACCTCATCATCATTATGACATCACCACTTTGTCATTACTTTTGACATCAATATACACATGACATAATCCTTTGACATCAATGACAACATACTTGTCAACAATCTCCCCCTTTTTCATTGATGGTAACCTCTTATTATCCTCATGAGAAAAGAATAACCTAGAATGCATGATAAAAGATTAACCCAAGTATGGAGACCTAAGATAATTAAGCTTGAGCATAATGAAACTAAGAGACAAGATGTTATTCATTTCAATTGTCATCATGTTGGTCATATTATAATATATTGTAAAATCAAGCTATCATGTCATAAGAAGGTGCATGGATATCCTAGAGTGCTCAAGAAAGGTAAATACTTGGTACAAAACCCTAAGGAAATCAAAATCAAGAAAACTAATTCAGTTGAGTTGAAAGATCAAGGTGGATTGCCTGCTAAAGAAAAAGGGAAATCAGATATGAAGAAAGTTTAAGAATGTTAAAGTATATCATTATCTACTCATGTTTTGAATGAAGAGACCAAGCTCAAATAAAATACCAAAGTGATAATTGAGGATAGTTCTAAGGTATGTATGGCTTCAAGAGAACCTCCTACTATTGTTGAACAAGTTTCATGTAAAGAACATCAGTTGTCAATGCCCATTGATGAGGTTATTTCTTCAATTGAAAAGGTATGTCATGAATCTTTATTGTCTCCATATTTTGTCAATCTAATCTTATAATAAAAAGATAATATTATGGTGGATGAGCACGTTGCTTATCTTAAGCTTAAGAATAAGAAGAAGAACTATCAGTATCAGATGACCAAAGAGGAGAAAGAATATGAAGAATTGTGAGAAACTCCTAGTTTCACATTATTCTAGGATATTGTGGGTTAGGGTGTCTCTATCTAGGATTCAAAGAGACACTTGAAAATAAGAAGAAGCATGGTGGATTATAGTTAAGCTTTGGTTGATGTTGTAGGAAAATAAATATCTTTTTAAAATGTGCTTGGCTAAGGGGGAGCAATGAGTTCTATGAATCTACTTCAAAGTGTTGTGATGGAATGATTTAGAAGATATATTCATGGACATTGATCTTAAAGTCAAAGTTTTGGTCAAATATTTGAAAGATGGTCTAGTTGGTCAAAGTGGTGAAGAATGAATATATGTGTGTAAGATATTTAGGTAAGAAATGAATATCTTCTGGTGTTTAATCGAGGATGGTGAGTTATAAAAATATTATATTGCATAGAAAGGTATGTTGATCCTATTCTAGTGTGTGCAATGTGTGTTCAAGGTTTTTGGTCCAAAGATAAGAACTTGTAAATTTCTATTGCTTAAATTGATTGATCAAATGTTGAAAGACTGAAGACAAGGTTGATATGGAGTATGAGGAGAATGTGTTTTCACATTTTCGATATCATAGAGAAGGTCTCAGAGTTTTATAGATGTCAAGTTAAGTATGCCATAGAGGTCACAATTTTTTGAAGATAAGATGTTTTCATAAGAGTTTTGACTGAAGTGTGGATAATGTTAAAGAGTTAATGGTAGACCTAGCTCATTGAGAATACTTTTTGAAGATGTCATGATCTAGGTGAATCATGGAGTTAGGGGGAGATAACTTAGATAGTTTTAAAGGCTTGAAGTGATGTGCATGATGTGAGGAACATATATGAGATGTTCCAATCATGGTGGAGATATGAAGAAGTCTACTAAAATTATGAATTTAAAAAGATTGCTATGATGAATTAATCAAACCAAGTCATGTGTTTTGATAAGGTATTGAATCTTCATGCATGAGCAAAGAGAGCTTGTGAGTTATGTAGGTAAATAGGTCTAAGGATCAGATAAGCCCAAGTTTAGATTGGTATATGTCAGAGAATAGATGACATGAGATGGAGCTTGATGTTGGGGGAGATTTATAAACTCTATGAGTAGTTTGTTAGGTCAATAATCAAGTTGGAATTTTGAGGAAGATACCCTTTGTCATTAATGTCAAAGGGGGAGAAAGATCAGAATGAAGGAGTTCAAATGAGTAAAAAGTCATTATAAGGGTGTTTTTACATCAATGACAAAGGGGGATATTGTTGAGCATGGTCATTGATTTTAGGTTGTTATTTATTTCAAAGAGAACATGAGGTACTAGTGAATGAATGATAAATAAGTTGTGTTTGATAGCTTGGAGAGTATATGGCATATGTGCAGATCAGTAAGGACAAAGAAGAGGTTGTGAGGCATCCATAGATGCCTTGGTGAAGTTATGGTGTTTCATTTGATCATTTAGAAAAATAAACATGCATATTATATCTTAAGAGAAGCCAGACCATCACTGCATGTCATGCATATATGAATGAACCAATAAGTTTATGCATTTAGTATAGGTACTCAGAAAGTCAATAATGGTCAAAGGTTTTCATGGAGATGTTGTCTATAGTGAAAAGAAGGTAACCTAAAGATTTTTAATTTTGAAGGGTTTTATAGATAGAGTTATAAACCTTCAAATTTAATCTTTTAGAATGTGATGTGCCAGAGACCATTAAGTTTAACTATGTTGAAATCTAGGATTAACTAGTTAAGATAGATCTAATGGTGAGCGTTCATCATCTAAATTATGATCTAATGGCATGTGTGAAGTCAATATGTAAAATGTTACTAATATTTCATGCACTAGTGACATGTGTCTCAATCATGGTTATTTGATAAAATATGAATGGCACATGGGATTTCTAAGTGACACAAGAGCAAGGACTGACAATAATGTGCTTAGAAGGCACACAGGGGGTGCCAAGTGTCTTAATTATAGAAGTACAAATCAATGATAAATGATGAGAATTAAAGAGTTAAATTAAAGAGTCTCATAAGGATATTTATGGAGTATATTTGAGCAATTTTCTATGGGACATGAGATGAATACACGTGCCTACAATGTTTTCATTACATAGTGACCATTGGCATTTGAAATAAGATAAAAACTAGTCTATAATATTTTTCTAATATTTTTTGATCGAGGATGAATTTATTGATGGAGTAAAAATTAAATTTGAAAATTAATTAAAGGTGAATCCATAAAAGTTTATTAAAATTTTTTAATGTTCTTATAGTCAAAGATATTGAGCTTCAAAGTTGACTATGTGTTTAACCATGGTCTGTAAGTGATTTGAGAAGGATATTTGAGTTGTTATTGATAGTGTGTTGATATTTTAGGATGATATAATTATTATATAGTATTTTATACTCCATGAGGACCATATTTTTATATTATAAAGGTTTTAACAATACATATTCAATATGAATAAAGGCTTAGAAGTTGACTATGTTTATTAAATACACTGGCAGTTTGAGTGACCATCTTATAGAGGTAAGTTGAACGTGTTATAAGAATATTTGAAGAAAAAAATTAATATGAAGATGTCAAGGAAGTATCAAAGGTTCATGATAATGTATTTAAGGTCTTACATTTCCAATATTCAGTTGTGGAGAGTCAAAATATCTTGACTATATTTTGACTGTGTGTGACTAGTCTGAGTGGTCATTCTGAGAGAGTTAAATTAAGTGATTAGATTATGTGTTGAAGTGTCTGAAACACATGGAGGTGTATCATAGGTAATTAATGGTTCAAAATTTTTATCTAATCATATGTATGTGTGAAATACTTGAGTGTTTGATTCATAAGTTTGAGACTGTATTTTCTGTATATGAAGGCCTAAAGAGCGAGGAGACCTAATTGGTAGGTTCAAGTGTTGATATGGTGTTATATGTGGTATAGAAAAATTAGGGAGTAATAAAGGGTATATTATAAATTTTTTTGATGTGTTTTAATCTTTAATATAATCTGAAAGTGGCCCAAGGAGTTGAATTTGTAATGTATGGGTGAGTAGGCCTAATTGTTTTAGGTCTCACCAAGACCTAATGGTGGTTTGGGTCTAATGATGTAATGGATGAACTAAGGAGTGTGTGGTTATTCCATGTAACATGTATGAGGACACATTTCAAAGGTAGAACAAGTATGGTAAGCATATTTATTGACCAAAATGGGTTAGATAAAAAGGAGTGGTATAAGTACAAGGCATTTTTGGCCTATTTGTGTGAGTTGTGAGTATGGATTCAAGCGAAGGAGAGGACATTTAAAAGAGAAGTTACATGTCATTTATGACAAATAAATAGTGAATAGGATCAATCATGCTTATAAAATCAAGTTTATGTAGGAATAAACATAGGTCATTAGACCTAATGATCTTAGAAGAGGCAGTTTGAGTTAGTTAGTCCTAGAGGTAGATTGAGAGAAATTGGAGGTAAAGAGTGCAGACAAAGGTGGTAATCATAAGTTAAAAATTAGTAACAATTTTTTAAGATTATATGTTCAAGGTATATAAGTTTTTTCTTATTTTCCTAGGGGGTTAGTTCCTCCTTGCAAGATAAAGCTTGTTAAAGGTCTAGTTGTTGTGGGTGCTTAGCTAGATAGGGGTAGTAGCTCCTTGTGGGATTGATATCTCACTAAACTAAGGTAAGGGTGTTAATTGATCAGTTGGTGCTGGTATACATGTTTGATCTTTTTATTATATGATTGCATTCCATCTTGTATGGTTTAGTAGGTTTTATCCCCCAAGAGGGTTTCTCACATATATAATGTGTTTTGTGCTTGATCTTGTTTTATATTCCATTATTATGAATGATGTGTATGATTCATGATTGTATGTGTTGAATGGTTTGGAATTGGATTTAATATTTATCATAACTAATTCACCCCCCTCTCAGTGATTATATCTATAACAAACTTAGATTAGCTTGAAATTTTTGTGTTGTAGTCATCATAGCCCCAATCGTATATTTACACTATTACATATTGAAAACATTCACCTAATCATGAAATAAATTAATACATTACAAAAATAAAACTCTTTTACCTTTACTTAAGTGGGGTAGAGATGGAAATATAACTATCAATGGGTATAACTTTGATCAAGAGGTTGAGGGCCTTTAGGCGCCTCATGATAATTGACAAATGTTTGGGGAGGCCAAGATATTAGATCATAGATAGAGGAACCTCCACTTCCAGATAGATATATAGGGAGTGATGGGAATCTATAAGTATATATGCTCCATATAAGCCTAAACCCTATGTATTTTCCCTTTAAATTGATTTTTATTAATTAATTAGGTTTATATTATTGTTTAACATAGGTTATTTAGCGTAATTAAAAATAATTGGGTATTTGTTTCATAATTTAGTAAAATATATTTACCCATGTTATATTTTGGCTAACATGTGCTCTCTTAATGTAAACACCTAATTTTTAAAGGCCTAAGATTTTATGTTTTTAGTATGTTTATATATATATGGATAATTGGTTAAGATTATGTTCTTATCAGTGCATTACCCTTTGTGATTAGCCTTCACTTGCCCTTAAAAATTTACTTTAGTCCATCTTGGGTCAATAAAATTTTATTGGTCATTTTGGAATTCTTGTGACCCTTCAGATCTATTAAGTTTTGCCTCAAAATGGTTATAGATGCTCTTGTAACCCCCATATCTATTATGCTTGGTTGACAAGTATCGAAAAAGTTTGATACTCATTTGATCACTATCAAACTAGTTCAATATTGGTCAGACCACTATTGAACTAGTTCAATAGTGGTCATGTTGGTTGTAAGAACTTTGGATCCTTTTTATGGTTTAATATGTTTTTTGGTGACCTTAAGAACTTTGGATCCTTTTTATGGTTTAACATGTTTTTTGGTGACCTAATTATCATCTTTCTCACTTTTACAATGTTAGATTTCCCACTTTCACAATGTCATCTTACAATATAATAAGGTCTTATTTTGAATTCAGTAATTTTATATATACATATGCATGTTAAGGCATGTAGAATCAAGTATAATAAAACAATCAATTATTAAACTTGGATATCACATCTAAGGATATTTAAATTCTTATTTTTACATTAGCAATAAAGTGTTATAGCTATATACTTATATCAAAAGAAGCAACAATGAAATATCATATATAATTGACTACTTACTTGCATCTTATATGTAGGGATAAGGGTTGGGATATTCATACATGCTAAATTACATGCTGAGTTGCATGCATCCTAATTATCAAATTATCTAAGAACAAGGGTCTAATTGAGGTAAAATCCTCATAACTATCCAAATTTTTATGTTGTTTCAAGGTCTCTTAGATTATATTAAGGTTTGGAGCAAGGAGAGAAAACTTTGGAAGTTTCTTACATCAAATCAAAAAATTGAAAGAGGTTTTTGGAAACTAGGAGCTAATAAAGACAACCACAAAGTTCCAGATTGATATAACGTCATATGAAAAACCATCTTTAGTCACTATCAATACAAAATTAAGCTGGAAATTGGGTATTTATTTGAAGAACTCCCTTTTCACTTTTTAAGTCATTTTAATCTCAATTTCAACATTTTTTAGATATTTGTTTACTATTCTTTGACTATATTTATGTCAAATTTAATTCATGTCATCATTTTATGTTTTATTATAATGAGCCTATATAATGAAATTACTAAGGTGTTTCATAAAAATGGAATAATATATTGTAAAATTAAGAACAAAATAAACATATCCACATCAATAATTGATGAAAGAGTAGAATGATCGATAAATATGTCTGAGCCAATTCTAGGGGGAACCTCCATAATAATGTAATAAGAGTAGAATTTACAATATGATGATTAAAGACTAATCACTACCTCCTATACATATACTCTAACTATCAATGGTTATTCCATAGGTCGATCTTACTAAGAA
This sequence comes from Torreya grandis, assembly GCA_037957365.1. Taxonomy (NCBI): domain Eukaryota; kingdom Viridiplantae; phylum Streptophyta; class Pinopsida; order Cupressales; family Taxaceae; genus Torreya; species Torreya grandis. Next base: position 1,849,226 of record JARHVA010001389.1, read on the forward strand.
AATAGAAAAATGCAACAATATAATATGAAAGGTATATAAGCCATAAGTCAGACACACATATCCCTAGACACAATATAGGTTAAGGGAATAACAAGCCCCTTACCTTCAAAACAACATTTACCTTAAAATTGAATCAACTCTAGATGATATTGTAGGAAAGATTCATCCTCTAATGTTTCATCTTCATGATTCAAATTCTTTCACTTGATCAAATAATCCTTAATCTCTCTTATTCATAACCTTTTAGTACATGTGTGAAGGATCACATCAGGTTTCCAAATGACTCTACATTCTTCATCCAATTTTGGTAACTTAGTCTAGGCATAAATTTTTTTCCAATTAACTTCTTTAGGAAAGATACATGAAATAAAAGATGTATGTGAGTGGACTGGGATAGCTACAACTTGTATGCCACACTGCTAAATTTTTTCAGGATCTAATAAGGACCATAATACTTAGGATAAACGTTTTTATCCTTTTTATCTTACTTTAGAGACATATTCTTAATATCTATAAGTTCACAAATAACCAATCACTTATATCAAAATTCCTCTCATTATAATGTTGATCCACTTGCTGTTTCATTCATTTTTGTGCTATTTATAAATTCTCTCTCAAACTAGCTAGTACCTCCTATTGATGTTCAATGTTTTATTCAACAACTTAAACCTTGGGATAAACCTTAAAGGATGAAGTGATGGATGGGGGATGATGACCATAAGTGAAAAAATGGAGACATTTTGGAATAGGTAAAAAAAAGAAGTGTTATACCACACTTCTACTAGTGGTAGCTAATGAACCCATCATTCCTATTTATCTACTACAAAATAATAGAGATACCTTTTTAAACATTTATTGACCACCTATATTTTACCATCATATTATGGATGATATGATAATATGTGAGCTAATTGAGTACCCAAACATGCAAATAAATTAGTCCAAAAATTAGTGGTCAAGATGAGTTCACTATTACTTACAATAATCTTGGGAGTACCATGCAACTTTCAAATTGTGTTGAGAAAAGAAGTAGATACCATACTAGATAAAAGTGGTTATGATAAGGAAAAAAATGATAATATTTTATGAGCTTATTCACAACTATCATGATGACATTTTTACCTTTAGACCTTGACAACTTTTTAATGAAATCCATGGAAATGTTCTCCCACCTCTAGCTAGGGATGGATAAAGGCTACATAAGACTTGGTGTATTAATTATTTCACATTTGTTTTGTTGACACACCATGAATTTAAAAAAAATAAAATTATAACCCCATTGATTATTTCCTAAAATAAATCCTTCTTGATTATATGATAGGTTTTCGAAAATCCATAGTACCCCATAGTGGAAATCCCTGAATCTCCTAAAAGATCTTGTGTTTGAAGATATAATTATTACATAGGTATAATATATATTTATACCATAATGTGATCCATTTATTCTCAATGTTTTTAGAAACACCATAACCATGATAAATATTATAAATAAGAGCATGTGTATCCTTATCATTCTCCCATTCAAACCTAGCCTCTTCTAACCAATTTACCTACCAAGTGGTCATTGTGCATAAAAATGCTTCAACCAATTCCATTAGAGTAAATTTGAGGTTAAAAAATGTCCTCTTAGATATTCCTTAAAATAGGGATGATGTTTCATATTTATTTAAGTATTAATATTAAAAAACACTTAACCCATAGTTAACCACATGGGTTAATGGGCCCAAATAACTATTAGAAGTATCTATCAATCAATAAAAATACTTTCCATGTTTTATGTAGATTTTTTTAAGTTAAGTTTTAAATTAATTTTCATTTAAATTAAATATTAGTGATACTTTTTTTTTAAATATAAAAAATTATAACTTTTTTATAAAGATAAAAACATACGATAAATGAATATTCAGAATTTATGAGGAGTTATATATGCAACTTCTTTGCTTTCTTACTAAATATTGTGAATTTATTGTTGAATATTGGGAAAAAGGGATTTTAGACTCCAATTTTTTTCTCAAAGTTGTGAAAAAAATTTAGATGAGTTTTAGTGTTTTGATTTGTTTAAATTTGATGATCATCTCAATGGTGTGGGCTAGGCAAGTTTACTTTTGATATGGCGAGGAATGGGTTTGAAAGCTCCTCCTTCAAGGAAATTTTTGTGGATTTTAGTGTGAGTGAAAGCTATCAAGAAAATTAGATTTTTAATGTTTATTATTTATGGGTTGAGGCAAATATGTATAAATAAAGGGTTTATAACTAATGAAAATTTGTGCCTATTTTACTATACACTTCCCTTGACAGAGTTTGCATAATCTATGGGATACTAGGTAGATAAGAGGTTTTAAAATAAAATATAAATATGCATAGGTAGGGGTGAAGTCCATTACCTTGGTAAGGTCCAATTTTTGAGTCTAGTTATGTGAAATATTAGGATGGTAACCTTTTTAGGTGATAGCTTTGTTGAGAAAGTCTCCTTGCAATTGGTTGCCTCATCATAATCAACATGAATGAGAAGATGCTAATTGTTCTTCATTATTTGATTATGGTGTTATGAAATTATTTAAGGGTTTTTTGTATAAGTTTATTTTACCATCCTGTTTTATCTTTTGTATATATTAGTCTCTTTGTTGTGTGAGATGTCCCTTGCATTTATACTATGTTTCCTCTTATTTATAATTATAGAGGGTCTTGTTGTTCTAGTTCATAGTTTTCTAATAGATGAAAGGCTAAGGTGAATTTCAAGAATTATCTTGATTAGATTGCATAATATCATATCATCAATTTTAGATCTTATAAACAATCCTTTTAGACTTTATTTTGGTAATGAGATGATTCAATAGAGACTTTATATATCAATAGTGCACATTTCACTACTCAAAGGGCTAGGACTGATACTCAAATGTTCTAATTTATTGTGGTTATTATAATTTTCACCTATGCCTATGATAATAAACACATAATCCATCCCTAGTTCCCATGTCTCACATTTGGTCATATCTCTAGTATGAGGACAATTCAATTTAGGCTTAATGAAGGATATTTTTGTTAGGGGCTAATTAAAAAAATACAGGAGTAAACATTATTATCGATAGAGAAATTATAGATAAAAATTGTGCCTTATGAGGAATATTTGTGAGAATAATAAGTATTGGGACTCAGTCACATGGATATAAAGGGATGTGCTATGTGTAATTTCATCTATTATTCATGGGTTGTAGTGTGGGTTTTGGTACCAATAAGGGCGATGAATATATTAAAAGAGACACTTATAAAAGTCCTCAGGGGACATTGTAAGAAGATAATAATGGAGATGTATGTTATACCCATGGTGATATTGATGGGTGTGGTTATTTAAGATAAAACATATTTGGAAAGGGGAAGCATGTTGAGTATTGTCATTTATGTCAAAAGTGCATCTTAAGAAGGTTGATGTCAAAGGTGACTAAGCCTAGTTGGAAGTATGTGATGTGATAAGGTGTATTGAGAGAACATTACCATTATGAGAGTTTTGTCATGAGATAAAGATAAAGAGATAATTTTAAGGAAACTAATGCCTTATGGTTGCATGAAGATATATGTCATTGATGATAAAGTGCATAGGAAGCGTAGTCATGAGCCTAGTCATGACATGAAGAGGTATGTGCATAAAAAATGAATGTACATAGGCATGTAAAGTTTGTTTGGAACTATTTGAGAATATATGTGAGGAATTTAAGTATTCATGAGATTTTAAAGGTGAGCCTATAGGGATAGGACCTTCAGACTAATCCTATACCTAAACCTCTCTTAGACAATACCTAACCTAATGAGGTATGAAGATCAGATTTCAAGGCAAGTATATATATATATATATATATATATATATATTGTGTGTGTGTGTGTGTGTGTGTGTGTGTGTGATCATGTAAATATGTGAGATAAGTTTTTTTAGGCATTTTCACAAATTTTTAAGTCATGGTTTTAACTAAATTTCATGAATCAGTGTTTTAGGCCTTTTCGAGTTCACAAAATGAGGTCTCAAGACCCGAGAAGCACTTTCAGACATTCATTGGCATGTGCAACCTCTACATAGTTATATGAGATATTAATGAGAGATGGGGAAGGATCATATATGATACATATAGGTATTAGTTTTGTATTAAAGGGGTAGTCTTTTATGAACAATCATTAACACCAAAACCTATGCTAAACCTCCCTAAAACCCTAATAAGGACCTGATGTGAAAAATATTGTTCAAATCAGCTCAGAATGGATTAAAATGCCTATAAAATATATTGGATCATGTATTAAAATATCCTAGGTACCTTTATGTGGTGGTGGTTAGTTAGATGAGGGAGAATATGCATAGATACAAACTTATTTGTTAAGAAGTTGTTGTAGCTCTCAAAATTTGTATTGGTCAAGAAGGTCAAATAGATGGGATAAGAAGATAGAAAATCATTTTTCATGTCAATGATAATTTTTTTATATTTTTTTTCCTTAAATTTTTATAATTTGGTTATCCAAGTTAGCCAATCATAGATAGACCTAATGGTGTGAATATCAAAAAACCCAAGTAGAGATGAATAGATAGATATAAAGGTCTGTGCATGATAGATTTATGAAAAAAGTACATGAATTATTTATTTGTGAATTTTAAGTCATGATCATGCTTTTATAATATTTGTAATTCAATTTATGTAATGAAAAATTTGCTCACAAAATGACCTGTATGGTTCACATAAGATCATGTGATATAAGGTCCAGAAATTGGTCTACAAGACTAATATTTGGCATTAGACCATATGAATTTTATATATAATGATGTTCTAGAGATATCATATTAATATTTACATGCATAAAGAGTCATGAAAAGTTTCTACACAGGTGTTGGAGGTCTAATTCATCATGACTGGTATTTGAGGTGAATTGGTAGTTCTAAGTGAGTGAGTTACAAAGATGTTCTTGAGTATTTATCTCCTGAGTGAATGTGTTAAAATAATTTTGTGATGACCCTAAGGTCATAGAGAATATATATACATGTTCCATTTTTAAATTTAATTATCTTAAGGGTGTTTAAACTTCATTTTTAAAAGATAGACTTTTAAGGTATACATGCCTAATAGGGCAATTTGTCCTAAAAAAGTTTTCTTGATATGAATGAAAGATAAAAGTTTAATAAATCATGGAGGAGGTTAGTATATATCATTTAATAAGTTATTTAATGGTTTTTTTATTATTTTAGAGAGCCATCTAGGCCCAATAATATCAATTTTTGGTGCTAAAAAGATAGACCTAATGCAATTAGTTCCCCATGAGGCCTAAAGGAGTAAGCCTTAATTGAGTTTTAAAACCAAAAAGGGTTAAAATTAAATTTTAATTATGTCCATAAGATGTTAAAATACATATTTTATGGATTAAATAAGATTTTTAAGGTGTGTGGCCTACCAAGTGGTGTGTGACCATGAGTCTAGTATATATACAAGGTAGTTTAGGCCTATTTAGAAATATGTAATATATAAGAAAATAAACTATTTCTTGGTAAAGTAGAAAGAGGTTTTAAAATGATACAATAATATAAGATTATAGTTATGGTGATCATAATTCATGAGGTGTTTGAGTTGGTGCTAAGTCACTTAGGGAGTCGGTGCTTCCTTGCAAGTAGGTCCTTGCTAAAGCCTAATCAAGTGGGTGCTTAAATTTATTGGGGTTGGTGCTCCAAGTTGAGTTGGTGATAAATAAAATTTGGTCTTTTTTTTATAGGACTGTAGTCCATTTTAAAAGATCATAGTGAGTTTTATTACCCTTGATGGTTTCCCACTCATTATGTGTTATCTTGTTTGAATGGTTCCTTATGCATTGATAGATCTCAATGTTGATTTCATAGTTCATGAATGATTGTGCATAATTGAAAGAAAGTTTTTAAAACAATGATTCACCACAATTTTAGTTATTGTGCTTCCAATAATTGGTATTATAGATTTGTCCTTTGAATCAATCCTAACAACTTAAAAGGTGATCATAGAAGCACAAGTATGTATAGTAATCAAGTAAAAGGAGATTTCTCAACCAATAAGGCTCCTCTCTTCAACAAGACTAACTATGAATTTTGGAGCATTAGAATGAATACCTATATAATGTCATTGGGTTATGACATATGTAAATCTTTTGTTGATGGATTCACTCCACCTTCTACACCACCAACTGATGTAACATGCAAGAAGGAAAGTGAGAACAACTCTAAGGCAATGAATGCCATCTTGTGTGGTATTTTAGAGGCATAGTTTGTAAAGGTCATGCATTGTGATACATACAAATTGATTTGGAAAATTTTTAAGAAATATATGAAAGAGACATCAAACTAAAATTATCAAAGTTTCAGACCCATCAAAAGTAGTTTGAAAGTCTGAGAATGAAAAAATTGAATCTTATCTATTAAGAATAAATGAGGTGGTAAATGTCATTAGAGGTATATGAGAAAATTTGGAAGAATCAATAGTATTACAAAAGGTACTAAGATCCATGACATCTATGTTTGATTCAAAAGTGTCTATTATGGAGGAGATCAAAGATATTAACATACTATAGATGGATGAACTTCATTGCATCTTGATGGCCTATGAAATGAGAACAAGTTATGTAAAACCTTCCAATAATGAGCTATATTCAAAGTTGAGAAAAATTCAGAAGGTAAAAAGGTTAAGGATGAAGTTGATATATACATTGATGATGATAAGATACAATCCATATTTGGTAGAAAACTAAGGAAAGGATCAAGTAAGTATAAGGGCAAGTTGACATTCAAGTGATTTAACTATGGTAAGATTGGTAATTTTGCATCTAAATGTCCTAACAAGGATAAGAATGATCATTATGGAGAGCATGATGAACACCATAGTAATGATAAGAAATTATATAAGCTTGACAATAACAAAAAGAGTTTCAAGAAGTATGAAGGCAAGAAAGGGTAATTCAATAATAAGAGAAGCTTCTATATCAATGACAATAATGATCATGATAGAAATGGAACCTTAGTCATGGATATAGGAATAAATAATGAGGGTTGTTTAAAAGGAAAAATTCTTATGGATTATGAAGAATCAGATGATGAAGAGGCTAAAGTGAACCTTGAGGTAGAATTGGCGAGTGATCTAGAGGAGTTAAAGTTCAAAAAAGGAAGAATTAGAAACTAAGATCATTAGTTAAGAGTTATGCAAATCAATATTTTTGAAGAGAGAATACGTAACAACACCAATTAACATGAGGAAATCATCAAATAGTTGGAAACTCAAATTGATATTATCACTACAAGTCTTAATACCAAGGAGTAAGAATGCATCAAGTTTGGAATAGAAATGGAATCCTAAAGGCATAATTAGATTAGGAAATAGTAAAATTGAAGACACATTAGAAATTTAAAAAGAGCATTGAAGTCCTTGGTGATATTTTCAATAGTTAGAGGTCTCCACATGATAAGACAAGTCTTGGATTTAAATAAGACCAAAAGGAAATCAAGGAGAGTAAAACCTCAAAAGATAATGGACTATCAAGAAGTGATGGTACTGATAGAGTAAAGACCTATGCAAAAACTCTCAAATATGAGACTAAAATTGGTCATCAACAAGTTAAGAAGATTGTAACTTCTTCAAAATAAAACAAAGGTAGAGGTGCATCATTCAACATCAGACAAATAAGGCATGTGAATCCATTCAATGGTTACTATTTGTTATGTAATTAATATGGACATAGAGATATGGATTATAGACATCATACTAGAATCAATTCATCATGGATGAATAAGGTAAATATCCTTTTCAATAGTAGAATAAAAATTATATTCTATAATTGTGATTGGAGAGGAAATATTACAAGGGATTTCAAGATAAGACATGATTAAGATCAATCAAGACAAAAGGCTATATGATGATACCACTAAGAATTGGATTAAAAAGTTAGACCTTGTGGACAAGGTGAAGGAGGAGTAAGAGACTAAAGGAAAATAATCTATGATAGATCACACAACCTTTCACATTCAAGATGAAGGCATGAAATGGTATATGGATAGTGGTTTCTCAAGCCACATGATAGGAGACAAGATCAAGTTCAGCTCATTGAAGAAGAATGCTACTAGAACAGTTAGATTTGGAGATAACATAACTACCAATATAGTTGGCAAGGGTATATTTAGTTTGGATAATGGGAAGACAAAGATAAAGAATGTGTTGTATGTGTAAGGTTTGAAACATAACTTTCTTAGTGTAAATCAAATGTGCAATTGAGGACACACACTAAAATTTCATGATAGAGGGTGTGATACAAGGAGAGCTAAATTAGGAAGATTAATTACTAATGCTAAGAGGACTAATAACAATCTATATGTCTTGAATGAGATCAAGAAGGATATATTCTTTATGAGTAATATGGATGAATGTTGGATATGTCACATAAGGTTGGGCCACCTAAAATTTCACAATATAGTCAAGATAATCTATGAAAAGTCTATGAATAACATGCCTAAAATCACCAAACCTATAAACACACTTTGCAAGGCATGTCAACATGATAAGCAGACTAGAAGAAGGTTCAAGTCCAAGGATTACTATACAATAATATATTTATATTTAATACACAATAATATTTATGGGCTTAAAAGAATCTAAAGTATTCAAGGAGATAACTACTTCATGTTATTCATAGATGACTATATAAGAATGACTTGGGTAGCATTCTTGAAAGAAAAGTTAGAAGCTCTTGATAAGTTCAAGGCATTCAAGGCTCTTGTTAAGAATGAGAAGAATATAAAGATCAAATGTTTAAGATATGATAGAGGAAGAGAGTTATATTCTAATGAATTTGATGATTTCTATGAGGTCCATGGGATAAGGAAATAGTTCTCAGTAGCTAGGACACCTCAACAGAATGGGGTAGTGGAAATAGAGGATAGGACATTTCAAGAGATGGAAATAACTATGTTAAATGAGTCAAGGTTAGATAATTGATAATGGAGAAAGGCAATGAGTAATACAATCTACATTTTAAATAGAGGATAGATAAGGACTAATGGCAATAAAACTTCTTATGAATTGTGGAAAGTTAGACTTGCTAATGTGGAACACTTTAGAGTGTTTGGAAGTAAATGATTCATCAAAAGAGATGAATAAGACTTAGGTAAGTTTGATTCTAGGTCTGATAAAGGTATATTCTTTAGATACTCATCAGTGAGCTCAAATTATAGATGCTATAATAACATGTTGTAGAAGATAGTGGAAAGCACCAATGTGAAGATTGATGAGACAAGATCTAATAAGTCACACTCACAATCAAAGGATACATTAGAGAATCTAGACTTTAAGGATGAAGAAGAAACAATAGAGATTGATGAGGAAGAAGAAGAAGTTGAGGAAAGACAAGATTCAAAAGGTCCTTTAAGATAGATTCAGAGAGACCATCTTGAATCACAAATCATTGGAAACAAGGATGCATGTATACAAATGAGGAGAAGACTGGTAAATAACCTAAATCAAGATAATGTTTTTATATTGTCTAAGATTAAAGCTAATAACTTTGTACAAGCAAGTAAAGACAATTTTTAGATAAGTTCTATGAATGATGAGTTAGACCAAATAGAATAGAATGAGACTTGGGAACTAGTTCTTAGGCCTAAAGATAAGAATGCCATTGGCACAAAATGGGTGTTTAGAAATAATTTGAATGAAGATGGAGGAGTCACTAGGAACAAGGCTACATTGGTATGAAAGGGGTGTGCACAAGTTAAAGGGGTAGATTTTGAGAATTCCTTTGCTTCAGTAGTATGATTAGAGGCTATTAGAATATTTATAGCATATGCAAGATTCAAAAGGTTCAAGGTGTATCAGATGGATGTTAAGTTAACTTTTTTGAATGGTAACTTGGAAGAGGAGGTGTACATAGAACAACCTAAGGGTTTCTCACTATCAGGTAATAAGGACTATGTTTATAGATCAAAAAAGGATTTTTATGGTCTAAATAAACCTCCTAGAGCTTGGTATTCTAGATTAGACATGTATCTATTGGACCAAGGATTCAAAATAGGAGTTAAAAATAGTAATTTATACATAAAGACATAAGATGACCATCAGTTGATAGTAGTTGTGTATATGGATGACATCATATTTGGTGGAAATAGTGAGAATTTGACTAAGGCATTTTTAGATGTGATGAAGGAGTTTGAGATGTCCATTTTAGGATAAATATCATTATTTCTTGGGTTACAAGTTAATCAATTAGCAAAAGGTATATTCATTTCAAAATCTATATACATAAGAGAGATGTTGAATAAATTTGAGATGGAGGGTTGCAAGGATGTTAACATACCTATAATCATAGGATGTAATTTAAGGAAGAAGGATGGGTCTCCAAAGGTCAATCAAATTTCATATAGGTCAATTATTAGAATTTTTCTATACACCACTACATCTAGACTTGACATCATGCAAGAAGTAGGCCTTATTAGAATATTTCAAGCAGACCTAATGGAAAATAATTTGCAAGTAGTCAAAAGGATACTTAGGTATTTTAAGGGAACCATTGATTTTGGGTTGTGGTATTCAAGGAGCAAGGAGTTTAAATTGACAACCTATTCATATGTAGATTGGGTAGGGAGTCTAGATGATAGGAAGAACACTAATGGATGAGCCTTCTACTTAGGAGAGTACTTTATATAATGGATAAGAAAGAGGCAAAAATAAGTGGTATTATATACTTGTGAGGATGAATACATTGTAACAACTTCATTTTGCACTCAAGTATTATATATGAGGTAGACCTTAAAGGACTATAAAGTTGAGTATGATAGTCCTAACCTTATCTATTGTGATAATACAAGTGCCATAAAAATCTCAAATAATCCTATCATGAACTCAAGGACTAAGAAAATTTCCATAAAATATCATTTACTAGGAGAGTAAGTAATTGAACAAAGTGTTAAACTTGAATATGTTTATACAAAGGATCAGATTGCAAACAATTTGACTAAACCACTTCTAAAGGTAATAGTTGAACATTTAAGATAGGAATTGTGTGTAATTCCTACTCCTAGCAGTCATTAAGGAAGTCAAGTGATTAGAGGGAGAAAGTTCAGAATGAGGGAGAAATAGTCTATTGAGAAAGTTTCTTAGAGTGGTTTCCATCAATGAAAAAGGGGAATATTGTTAAGTATTATCATTGATTTTAAAAGTATATCTTGAGAAAGTTGATGCCAAAGGTGACTAAGCCCAGTTGGGAGTATGTGATGTGACAAGGAGTATTGAGAGATAATTTTCATTGTGAGAGTGTTGTCATGATATAAAGAGAAATAGATAATCTGAAGGCAACTAATTCCTTATGGTTGCATGAAGGTACAAGTTATTGATGACAAAGTGCATATGAAGCCTAGTCATGACATGAAGAGGTATGTGCATAAAAATGAATTTAGATAGGCATGTGAAGGTTTTTTGGCACTCTTTGAGAATGTATGTGAGGCATTGAAATATTCATGAGAGTTTCAAGGTGAGCCTATAGGGGTATGACCTTCAGACTAAGCTTACACCTCGAATTCTCTTAGACCTTTCTTGGCCTAATGAGGTATAAAGATAAGATTTAAAGGAAATTATGCATATATAAGAATTTAAAGAGGTGATATAAGTTATTTTAGGCATGTTCACAAAGTTTGAGGTCATGGAAGGAAATTTCATGAATTAGTGTTTTAGGCCTTCTCGAGTTCACAAAATGAGGTCTCAAGACCTAAGAAGCACTTTTAGACATTTATTAGAATGTGTAACATTTTCATGGGAATATAATTTTTTAAGGATATATGGGTAATGGTCCTATATAATATTTCTAGGCATTAGTTTTGGATTCAAGTGGTAGTCCTTTATGAACAATCATTAACACTAAAACCTGTATTAAACCTCCCTAAAACCCTAACAAGGAAATGATGAAAAATATTTTGTTAAAATTAGATCATAATGGATTAAAATTAATATATAATATATTATATCATGTATTAAACTATCCTAGGTACCTCTAAGTGGTGGTGGTTAGTCAAATGAGAGAGAAAATGCACAGATACAAGCTTATTTGTCAATAAGTTGTAGCTATAAAAATTTGTATTGGTAAATAAGATAAAATGGATGGGATAATAATATATATAATAATTTTTCATTTCCATGATGATTTATATACAGGTTATATCCTTAAAGTTTTCTAATTTTCTCATCCAAGTTAGCCAGTTACAGATAAATGTAATGGTGTAAATAGTGAAAAACCCAAACATAGATGAATAGATAGATATGAAGTTCTGTACATAATAAATTTATGAAAAAAAAATTCATGAAAGATTTATTTATTAATTTTAAGTCATTATAATTTTTTGATAAGATTTGGAAGTTAGTATATGTAGTGAAAAAATTGCTCACAAAATGACCTGTATGGTTCAGATAAGACTGTGTGATATAAGGTCAAGAAATTAGTATAAAAGACCAATATTTGGAATTATAATATATGAATTATATATATAATGATGGTTTGGAGATAATAGGACCATTTATAGGCATCAGGAGTCATGAAAAGTGTTTACACATGTGTTGGAGGTCTAATACATCATGACTGGTTTTTGAGGTGAATTGGCAGTTTTGAGTGAGTGAGTTGTAGAGGTGTTCTTGAGTATTTATCTCTTGAGTGAAAGTTTTAAAATTATTTTTAGATGAAAATGAGGTGATTTATAATATATATAAATTTTTAATTTTTCATAGTTGAGTATATTAAGAGTTTTTAAGATTCATTTTTACAAGACAGACTTTTGAGGTACACAAGCCTAATGGGGCAGTTTGTCCTAAAGAAGTTTTCATGATATGAAAAAAAGATATAGGTCTAATAAAGAATGAAGGATGTTAGTATAGGTAATTTATTAAGTGATTTAATGGCTTTTTATTATTTTAGATAACCATATGAGTCCACAAAGATCAAGTTTTGGTGCTAAGAAGGTAGACCTAATGCAATTAGGTTTCCATGAGGCCTAAAAGAAGAGTAAGGCCTAATTGAGTTGTTTCAGACCAAAATGGGTTCAAATTGAATTTTAATAATTTACGTAAGATGTTTCAAGACATATTATATGTTTGACCTAAGATATTGAAGGTGTGTGGTTAACCTAGTGGTGTGTGACCATGAGTTTAATATATATACAAGGTAGTTTAGGACTATTTGAAAATATGTAATATATAAGTGAATAAATATTGCTTGGTAGATCAGGAGGTATTAAAATTAGACCATAACAGAAGAACATAGGCATGGTGATAAAATTTCATGATGTGACTGAGTTGGTGTTGAGTCACTTAGGGAGTTATCACTTCCTTACAAGTAGGTGCTTGCTAAAGCCTAGTATAGTGGGTGCTTGACTTTATTGGGGTTGGTGCTCCAAGTTGAATTGGTGCTCAATATAATTTAGTATTTTATTTTATATGAATTTATATGATTTTTAGAGATCATAGTGGGTTTTATTCCCCTTGAGGGTTTCCCACTCATATATGTGTTATCTTGTCTTTATGGTTCCTTATGTTTTGCTAGATCTTGATGTTGCTTTCATAGTTAATGAATGATTGTGCATAATTATAAAAAGGTTTTTAAAACAATAATTCAACCCACCCTTAGTGATTTTTCTTCCAACAAATCAAACAAATACATAAATAAAAACTATATAATTTTAATGTTGACAGTCGAAAAGGAGGATTTTAGAGAGAGGCAAGGAGTAAGGGGATAAATATAGAAGGAACACATGTTATCTATCAAGGGATATATAATTGGGGAAAGTGAATATAACTTAACATGATTTTTTTTTTAATGTATGGAGTGTGTTAGGTGTTTAAAAAGTTAAAAATTAAAGTTAGAAGCTCCATAATAGGACAAAAATTAAGAATTGAAAAGTGCTATTTACCTTTATGGTTAGGTTCTATTGACCCTCAAGGTCAGCCCAACCTACATAGATTTCATAAGAAACTATGTAGAGTCGTTTCATGCTTGTGTAGTGATGGGTCCCTTAGAAATTGGATTGCATGTAGATGTTCCCCACAAGCACCTAAACTTTATAGTCGTCGTAGACCAATACCTCAACTAAATCTCTATATGCACCTATAGATATGACCTTATTGAAAACCCCACACAAATTTTTCCTCACCCTCATGTAGAACACATATTCAAAGGCACACACAAGCCATGCATGCATTTTCCCCATTATTCAAGTAATGATAATTAAGGAAGTGTGTAGAGCACAAGCTCCAATGGTGTGAGTGCACATAATATTTTCATTTTTATTGTGTACTCTTATTTGGGGAACTTATTAATTAAAAAAGATGGGGTCCTACACTTGAATGTAAAAATTGCACCTGCACTTCCATTATTTGCAAACTACACTCTAAACTATAAATTATTACATATGTAGGTTCATAGCTCTTAAACATCTCTATGATACTATACTTCAATGCCTAGCCTTCCATAGTAAAATATTACATACACCTCCTCATAAAACATCTCAAATATTAAACATGTGTAAGGTGTATAGGGTACATATTTAAATTTTACAAATTCATGCCCTAAGTATAGGTTTTCTTATGCACTCCACTTTAGGGGGTTATGACACTCAAATTATTAATTCCTACACCTAAATGTAAGGATTGTACTTATAAATTCATTATTGGTAAGTTGAAGTCTAAGATATGTGTTGTCTCTTTCATAGACTCACAATCATTTAAGGACTCCTGAGTAAACCTTTGTGTAGTGTGTGTCTAAGGCAAAGGAATATGCATGGCCTAATGTGTGCTTGATCTTAAAATAAAGGCATGCACTCCCATTCATTTAGACTCTTTATGTGTAACTTGTACACAACTCAGTGTGTGAAATCTAGTGTGCACATGGTCCCTAAATAAAGGGGTACATGAGGTTTTCCCATTGCACATGTAGAGACAACATGGTAATATCCAAGAAAGGATTGTGAAGCTTCTATACCAAGTGATTCCAGGTGGATTTCCAAGTGGTATCCATGAACAAAGGTGGTAGTTGAGCCCAATCAGACATCGAGGGAGCCAAATATGAACAAGATTTGAATGTAAGGGCAAATATCATAGTGTTAGAGCATGACCACACATATCCCCTAACTACTAAATGCCCTTTATTCTTAGATGCACACATGGATACATGAGTGACCTTCCAAATACTTTCATAATCATATTTTTAGACTAAATTAAATGAGCATGGCTTTTAGTAATTATTGTAAAAAAATTTGGTGCTCTTAATCATCCTTGGGCTCTGGGTGCCATTTTGAATTCAATTTCCTATCTACCTCCAATGGTAGATTGATTATGCTAGGCCTTTCATAGTGCCATATAAACCCTAATTTTTATTATATAAGGGTTGAGATTTATAGGCATGATAATGATACCAAAATTTTCCCTTCAAGAGCCCTCTCCTAGTATAACAAAGCTATACTTATTTGATTTTATAATATTTCATTAGACCTTGAGATTAAGAAGAACTAATTTAATTTTATTCATGCTCTTTGTTCTATGTGCATTCATGGTTATTGATCTTTGCCTATGTATGTTTGTCCCTCTCATTATCTCCATCCCTTCACACCTCTATGCAAAATTAATAGTCTTTGTAGGTCACTTACTAAATTTACATGGGTGTACATAGGTATTATCTATGGATCATTTGATGTCCATATTAATGTTGTGTTGTGTTCCCTTGCTTCCATGTAAAATAATTATGTAGTGCACTTAGTTTGAATGTTGTGTATTCAATTTATTAGTTTTATTGTGTCATTAAGTAGGTGAGTTTCTTGATTTATTCTTGGTGCATCACCTTTTAAATTCCATAAACCCTCTTATATTTTCACTCCATTTTACCCTTTGTCAAGTTTAGCTTTAGTGATAGTGGTAGTTTTCATTATGCTCTTTGTAGGTCTAGACACTGGTCCTAAACTAGGTGCATCTAGAATAGAAGGAATCTGACCTACTCTAGAGGTTTATCCCAAGGAGAACAAGAATCCCACAAATTTTGGGATGATCCCATTATTACACTGAGACACTGAATCACTCTCCAACATACAAGTCCAAGGTGATAGGCATAAGAGTGCCGTATGCTAGCATGCACAATATCCTTTCACATATAGGTGCATATTTTGAGTGATAATTTTTTTGGCATACCTGGTGGGACCAAATTCAAAAGTTGGATAAGACACTGATGCTATTCTTAATGAATCAATGTTGAAATCACTTTTTAGAGCACTTGGTGACTCTGAATATCACATCTATTGGTTTAATTAGCTTGATTTCTAAAAATTGTGTCTTCCCCCCTTTCTATGAAAATGCCATTATGATGCCCTCCTTTCATCCACATCAAGCTAAGAGTGCTCTCAATTTCACCCAAAATTAACCTAAACTAGTAATATACCAGCCTCCCCATAGTGTTTGCCTCCCTCCCACCTTGGTTTAACCCTTTTGGCAGCCTGATCATGCTCCTAACTAGTCCCAACAAAGCATCAAAGATATCTTATTAGATTTCAACCAACAAATGAGGAATATTGAAAAGAAGATGGAGTATGGTAGCTAATAGGAGGAGCTTGCTTACTAGACTCATGTCCACCACCAATAAATGAAGGAATAACAAAGATGATAAGAGGATTTTTTTTCTAACCCAATCATAGCTAAGGAAGAGTAGATACACCAACTACTTGAGAAAACACAAGGAGTTAAGCCCCAAGTAATCCATTCCTCCCTAGTTTCAAACAAGATGCACTTATGATTACAAACCCATCCATGAGATGAGAAGATTATACATTTAAGATACCTAGCTTTAATCAAGGTAATCCCTTTGAGATTTCCAGAAAACCTCCTAACATCAAAATTCCATGTTTTATAGGTTCCCATTCTAAAAGAGAACATGCACCTGCATAAAATCAAAGGCCTTTTCATCCTCAAGAGCCTCAAACTCAAACATGGTAGCCTTATTAAACCAAGCATCCTAATTTTAGGATACCCAACCTTGTTAAAACCACTCCTACTTCATTAGTTGAATCCCTTCACCCTCCTACCATCTCCCTTTTTAAAGGAGTACCCATTATATGGAGGGAGAATGAAAATCATTTAGATGAAGATAAGAGTAGCTTAAATGAGGATCAAGAGGAGAAAATCATTGGTATCCCCCTTTGTAGCCAATAAATAGAGGAATCAAACCCATTTTAAGAAGAGGATAAGTACAATCAATTGAAGTAACATGACATTGAATGATTGGAAGGGGATGAAGAAAAAGAATTGACACCCCTGTTTGATGAGCTACCTTGCTTCCTAAATGAAGATGAGGAGAGAAAACCATTGCTTACATTAATGAAATACCTAAAATAATAAGAGGTACAGGCTAAAAATCTTAATGAGCTACTAACCTATGGAGATAAAAGCACAAATGAAGCTAATACAAGTCACCTTATGTAGATGAGTGAAGATTAGATAGAAGAAACAATTTTTTGGGATGAGCAAGAGGACTTTTTTTCATGCCTTGATGCTAAATTGACATCTCCTAAGGAGTTAGCTCATGAGATCATAAGACTAATCAATATAACAACTTTAGAAACTTGTTGCATACCCTAGGAGGAATCTACTACACCCAGATTTCTGAAGCCAAAAAGGGGATCTCAAGAGAACCAAAGGAAATAGTGCTCATAATCCATTGGGGAATTTATATCTCTTAGTAGGCAAGATTAATTGAGTAAACATAATGAAGATGTGGGGGATATCTTAGTAGCAGGTGAATTTAATTTAAAACATTATGGGCATATCATAGAATAATTCCCAAAAAACATGTTTGACTCAAAGGAGTAGCTAAAAAATAAGAAAATGAAATCACCCATCTAAGAGGTAAGACCCAAGCTGGTGTTCATATTTGAACCCCTCATCTTAAAAGCTAGAATTTTATATTGCCAAATTTTAGAGAAAATCCTTTCTCATCTATGCCTTATACTCAGTAAAAGAATTATGCATGGTGGGAGTGACATTAGAGGATTTTGTTTTGATCTAGGTAGACTAGGGTCCCTATTTTAAATTTTTATATAATATATTAGTTTATTTTATTACACTTAAGTGCCTATGTACACATATAGGTAGTCATATATTAGTTTGTTATTTTCCCTTTCTGTAAGTGTTTTTGCATAATTATTTTTTTATTTTCTACACTTCCCTATTTTTGTATTTTGAGGAAGGTCCAAGCTCTTCATCTATTCAATGGTGAGCCAAGCTTTCTATCAGGTAGTTAAAGTGTGTAGGAGTGCACATTGAAGGATATAGGCATGCACACAAATCCTAGGTAAGGAAGTGCATGTAATAATTTCACTCTCAGGGTGGATGGATGGATTTTAGGCTTCAATGACTCTGTGCCCAATAGATCACTTCAAAAGATATTAGGTTCTTGCTTATTAGGAAAGCGACCCATAGAGGTCACCAAAAATGTCGACCCTCTAGGTCAGCCCAACATGTGTAGAGTTTATAAGACATTGCATAGAGGGTTTTCATTCTTTCACAATGATAGGTCCCTTATAAATAGGATTGTGCATATATTTTGCCCACAAGTTCTTGAAGTCAGTAGTTAACATAGATCAAAACCTCAACTAAGTTTCTATGCATAAATATAGATATGACCTTGTTATGCACCCTACACAAATAGTTTTTCACCTTCATGTAAAATGTATATTTAAATTCATACACAATCCATGCATGTAAGGTCCCCAAGCTTCAAGTAGTGGTAAGCAAGGAAGTGCGTAAAGCATAGGATCTAATGTGTACATGTATGTGATATTTTCATTTTGATTATACACTCTTATTTAGGTAACTTCATAAGTCCAAAATATGGGGTCCCATGCTCAAACACAAAAATTTCATTTATGCTTTCATTATTCATAGACCACACTTTAAACTATGTAGATTTGCAGTTCTCAAACATCTTTGTGATACTACACTTTAGTGCATGACCTTCCACAGTAAATTCCTATGTATGTCTTTGCATAAAACATCTCAAATGTTCAAATTTTATAAATACGTGCCCTAAGTATATATTTTCTTGTGCACTCCACTCTAGAGGTTATCACATTCAAATGATGAAGTCTCATACCTAAACATAAAGGATTGCACCTGTGACTTCATTATTCATAGTCTGAAGTCTAAGTCATGCATCATCTCTTTTGAAGACTCATAACTCTTGAAGGACTCTTGTGCATACCTTTTCCTAGCATGTGTCTAAGGAAAACATGTGTACATGGCCCAATGTGTGCTTGATATTCAAATAAAGGCTCACACTCCCATCCATTCAGACTCTTTGCATACACCTTATGTAAAACTCAATACATGCCATCTAGTATGCACATGGTCCCAAAGAAAGGTGAACATGAGGTTTTCCTACCATGCATGTAGAGATGGCATGATGAGATCTAATCAAGGATTGCACAACTTCAATTCCAAGTGAGGCCAGTTGGATTTCCAGGTGGTAGCCATAACCAAAGGTGGTAGTTGAGCCTTATTTGAACATTAAGGGATCCAAATCTTAACAACATTTGAATGTAAGGGTGGTTTTTAGAGTGTTAAAGTATGATCACATGCCTACCCTAGCTAACTAAATGCCCTTAATTATTAGATGGACACATGGATACATGAGTGACCTTCCATCTACTTCCATGATCATATTGTCAAACTAAATTAAATGATCATGGCATATAGTAATTATTACAAAGAATTTTGGTGCTCTTAATCAACCTTGGGCTATGGGTTCTATTTTAAGTTCAAGTTCCTATCTACCTCTAATGGTGTATTAATTATGCTGGGCTTATATAAACCTTGATTGTTATTATAAAAGTGTTAATATTTCTAGGCATAGTAATGTTGTTGAAATTTTTCCTCTAAGAGCTCTCTCTTGGTATAATAAAGCTCTGCCTATTTGAGTTTGTAATATTACCTTAGTCCATGAGATTAATAATAATTAGTTTATTTTTCTTCATGATCTATGTTTTATGTGCATTCATGGTTATTAATCCTTGTTTGTGGATGTTTGTCCCTCTCATTGTCATCTTCCCTTCACGCCTCTATGTAGAACTAAAAATTCTCTATAGGTCACATGTTGTGTGTATGCAATCAAAAATGCATCAAGTCTATAAATAAATCCTAACTTAGAGAAGATAGATCCTACTTACACTTCCAATTGGGGATACATTAGATAATTAGGAACATGACCAATGTGTGGATATAATAGACCAATTTAGGGGATATTTTATAAAAAAACAATACTAGGGAGGGTTCCAAAGCTTTCATTCAAGCAAAATCATGCAATAACCCTAACTAAGTCCTATATTTTCATATTCACTAAACTAATAACAAGTAAAGTCTAATATAGTGTTCACCAAATATTTCTGCATAATGTGGGGGTAAAAAATAACAAAAGTAAACATGCATAAGAGACATATACTCACATTAATGTATACAAAATCCTAATGCATGAAAGATAAGTACAAATGAATATTTATCTACTCTTATAAAGGAGGAACAAAATTAGGAATACTTACCTTTCAAGATGAATCCATCGAGCCTAAATCTCTCCCTTTACCAAAGTGATCACAAGAGGTTGTTGTGTTATGTAAGGATGACAAGGATAAATCATCTCTAGGCTACACAACCTATGAATGCATCCAAAAGACTTCTCCAAAGAAAGTATGGAACCCTAAGCTTTCTCTTCAAGTATAATTATGGATAAGTAGATGCACAATAGCTATTATTTGTTCTTCTCTTCTCTAAATAATGGAAAAATGATCATGTATATATAGGCATATTTAACCCTAAGCCCTTCCAAAAGTTTTGGCTGATAGGGTTGACCTAGTCAACCTAGTACTGTTATGGATAAAAATTCACTAGGTCACGGGCTAGGTTGGCCAAGAGATGACCTAGAACCTAAATGAATTTTACCCATAAGAGTACAAGGTTGAACCAATCAACCTATTATTGTAAACTATTGAAAGGGGTTTTAGGTTAGGAAAAGAGGGATAAAAGGTGGGAAATGACTGAGGATTGTACAATAAAGAATAAAAATCATAGGGATATGGTTTTTAGGAGATAAGTGTATAGATAATAAGTGTCAAAAGGGATAACAATCCTATAAAGAACCAATGGTTTGCCCACCCCTTTCCTAGTGCATCCCTTAGGGAATGAACTTAGAGAGATTGAGACTTGATGGGTTCCTAAATGATAGAGAGCATCAATAATTGATAAAAATTTGAAAATATTATGTGTATACATATGCCCTAGTTGAAGCTCATCATATGTCATGTAAGTACTATCAGAGTTGTTTCTAAAATCTAGAGATGTGATCACACGAGATGAAGCAAGTGCACACCACATAGATGCTAAAGCAATTTGAAATTATATAAGAAGATAAATTACAAAAGACAAAATGGAGAAAACCAAAATATAATTAACATGAGATGGCCAAAGTGAAGAATACATATAGGAGAGCACGTAAGTAACTCCTCCACAAAAGGTGGCCAAGGCATCCCAAGAATAGACTATAACTCCTCCATGAAAGGTGGTGACAAGGTGCTAAGAATAGAGAAGTAACTCCCATTAAGGGAGTTACTTATGACATTCTTATGACACCTATGACACATCTATGACACACATCTCCACATAAGCTAGCCTATCCCATAGATGTAGGAAAACTCAATGTAAGCACAAGAAATACAATTTCCCTAATTAAAAAATAGGAAAAAATAAAAACCTACACTAATACCCCCTATAAGCGTAGCTTAGGTGGGTAGTGTGGAAATATAAAATGGGTCGCAGAAACTAGGCCTGATGAGGTACCCATGTACAAATGCAATCTCCCATAAGATAGAGAAAAGGAGAAAACCTGTAGGAAAAAACTCCCTCCCAAAAGAGAGATAGAAAAGAAAGAAGAGGCTAGTGGGCCCCCTAAAGATGATGTTACTACAGATGTAGACCGCACCCTAAGAAGAGCTCGTAGATGAATGAACTTGCTCTCAGTGAAAGGTTTGGTGAAGATGTTTGCAACCTACTTTGAAGACTAGAAAAATATCAAGTCAATGACCTGACTATGAATAAACTCCCAAATGAAATACATGTGAATCTCTATGTGCTTGGTCCATTGGTGTTGAACTAGATTCTTGCAAATCTGAATGGTACTCTATTTGTCACAATAAATGATGGTGGGCTGCCTAATAAGAATGCCAAACTTAGAAAGGATCCCTTAAAGCCAAATAGCCTCAGTAGCTACATTAACAAATCCCCTATACTCTGCCTCTGTGGATGATATGCAATAACATTCTGCTTCTTGCTAGACCAACTGATAAGACCAAAACCTAGAGAGAAACTATAACCAGAAGTGAACTTGTGAGTCTGTGAATCACCAACCTAATCTAAATTTGTATATCCAACCAAGTCAACCGCTATGCCAAATTTGTAATGAATCCTGTATCTATGTGAACCCTATATGTAATTCAAGATCCTCTTAGCTGCTTTCCAATGCAGCTCATGAGGTTCCTGCATGAATCTGGAGACAAGTCCCACTATATATGATATGTCGGGCCTAGTGTAAGTCAAGTAGATGAGACTACCAACAAGTTGTCGATACTAAGTGACATCAACCAATGGTGAATAACAATCAACCTCAAGCTTGACTCCTAATAGAAAGGGAGTCAGAGATGGCTTGCAATCATCCATGTGAAATCGAGCCAATAAGTCAAGAGCATACTTAGGCTATGCAAGAAAAATCCCTGAATCTGACTGTGAGATCTCGATGCCAAGGAAGTAGTGTAAAAAACCCAAGTCTATCATGTCAAATCTATAGTGCAATAGCTGATGAAGAACTCCTGGTGATCAAAAGGTCATCAACATATAGAGACAAAATTAGGAGCGAATCATCCTGTCGTAAGAAGTAGACATTGGGATTATAATGACACCTAGTGAAACCCGCTATGATAAGGAAGGAATCCATCTTGGAATACCAAGCCTAAGGGGCTTGTTTGAGGCCATAGATAGATTTCCTAAGTCTACATACTAAGGAAGAATCCTGAACAAATCCTGGCAGCTACTCCATGTAGATCTCCTCCTTTAGGTTTCCATGAAGAAAGACTTTTTCACATCCATCTGGTGCACATCTCAACCATGTGCTGCAGCAATAGCCAAGGTGAGTCAGATAGAAGTCATCTTTGCAATGGGTGCAAAGGTCTCTGAGTAGTTAATGCCTGCCACTTGTAAGAAACCCTTGGTGACCAATCGTGCCTTGTACTTATCAACTGACCCATCTGCTGCAAACTTGGTCCAATAAATCCACCTACATCAAACCATATTTCTTCCCTTAGGAAGTGAAGTCAAATCCCAAGTGTGATTTTCGATTAAGGAAGAATATTCTTCCTCCATAGCACTATTCCACTTAGGTACCCCCGATGCCTCTTGAAAAGTCTATGGATCTGAAACTAAAACAAAGAAGGCATGTGGATCTCTCTGGAAATCCCCTCTAGTTCATCTGTCATCTGCAGGATCTCCTGCCTAAGTGCTAGCACTCTCAAGTGTCTGTTTGGCCCAAAGTGGCCTAGAAGTGGGTGAGTCAGATGCTAACTCCTCATCCTCTAACTAACTAGAGGTGGATGACTCTACATCACTATCCTCACTGTCTAAGCTCGAAGAATAAGAAGAAGATGTCTCTGGCTCAAGAACTTGTTGTGGCTAATCTAAATCTAATGAGGAATCATCATGAAGAAGTAGATCCGATGAGGGAGAAGAAGTGTCAAGTGTTGAGTCTCTAGGACTCTCCTAAAAATGGACACTTCTCTCGATGAACAACTCATGAGTGACTAGATCTAGAAGGTAATACCCCTTAATACCATCTGGATATCCTATAAAGATGTAAGGCTTGGACTAACATTCCATAGCTTTTCATTTCTTCTTTAGAATGTGGGCCATGGCTAGGGATCTGAAAACCCTAAGGTGCTCAACATCAGGTTTCCTTTTATGCCAAGATTTAAAGGGTGTTATCCCTTTCAAAGCTTTGTGAGGAACCCTATTTTGAATGTAGCAAGCACAATTGATGGCTTCAACCCAGTATTGTGGTGCTAAGGATTTGGAGTGAATCATATAGCTACCCATTTCTTTCAAGAACCTATTTTTGCATTTTGCAATCCCATTCTATGAAGGACTGCAAGTGATTGTGGGTTGCAAATCAATCCCCTCTATGGTGCAAAATTTCTCAAACTTGATGCTGACATACTCCCCTCCATTATCAGTTCAAAGAACCTTGATGGATTTCTCACTCTATTTCTCAATAAGAGCCTTGAAGTCTAGAAAATTTTCAAACACTTCAGACTTTTGTTTGAGAAAATATATCCAAGTGTACCTAGAGAAATCATCAATGAAAGTGATGATGTACTTGGCCCTTGTGAAAGATGGTTTGGGAAAGGGTCTTGATACATCACTATGGACTAACTCCAAAGGCTATGAAACCCTCCAAGCTTTACCTTTGTCAAATTTTGCTTCGATATGCTTCCCAAGGGAGCACCCCTCAAAAATTCCTTTTGAGAATTGGACACGAGGCAAGCCAATGACCATGTCATGTTTGCAAAGTTGCTCAAGGTAGCAGTAGTTAAGATGGCTAAATTGCTCATGCCATAATTTGCTAACTTCATCTGAATGAGTCAAAAATGCTATTGGAGAAGAATTTGGTGCAAAATGTGAGAAGGTGTATAACCTGGCTTGGTGATCTACCCTACCCACTACCACTGTAGTATCACTATGCAATTCCCTGATAGCCACTAAATCTGGTGAAAAATCAACTCTCATGCCCCAACCAATGTGAGTGATTTGGTACACTGATAAGAGATTTTTTGAAATAGAAGGAACACTTAGAACTTTATTGAATGTTCCTCCTTCCATTTCAACTAACTCTCTCCCTGCAACAAAAATTGATGTGTCATCACCCAAACTAATTGAAGTCATGCTACAAGGCTCTAAAGATGAAAACTCAACTAGTGAAGAGCCTATGTGGTGAAAAGCACCTAAATCAATGACCCATGATGATGTAGAAGCTATAGTAGCTACAAGGGCCTTTGCCCTTTTATTTCTCCTTACCCTTGCCTTTTGCCTTGGTAGAATCTTGGGTAGATGAATTCTGCTTGATGGAATAGAGAACACCTATGTTGTTCTTCTCTAGAAGATGAGTTAGGTGATCTATTTATTTTTTCATGCATTTGTGTTCATGTCCTATCTTTTTGAAATAGGCACACTTAACCTTCTCCTTATTAGGTTTAGCATTGGAGGAGGAAGACTCAGTGTTGTTTTTGGCAGGATTATTGTTTTCTTTCTTCTTCTCCTAGTCCTTGTTCTTTTTCTTCTTCTCCTTTGTTGAAGTCTTATCCTTACCATTTCCAGATATCAAAGCTTGGGGTTGAGTAGAATTCATTGTGCCCATTTGAATTATCTTATCTTGTTCCCTAGTCAAGTTAGCAATGAATGAATCCAAAGAAGGCATTTTCCATGTAGTGCCAAGGGCACTTTTTGTGGCATGGAAAGTGGAGACAAAGACTGAATAGCTTGGACCTAACTCTGCGAGAATAGAAAGGATGAGTTGATCATCTTTATTCTCTATCCCACATTCTTTCAATTACAATATAAGGGCCTTAAAATTAGTGAAAAATTCCTATAGGGTGTCAAATTTGCTAGGACTTAGACTTATGAGTTCATTTTTGAGCTCATGACCTCTCATCTCATCAAGCTTCCCAAATAAGTTTTATAAGGTGTCCCATATTTCTTTAGGAGTCTTAGAGTTTTCTAAATGGAAGAGAAGTTCTAGAGACAAAGACAAGCTCAGTAATCCATAGGCTTCATTACTACGGTTGTACCACTTGACCTTTTCAGCATCAGTGTTGGGTTTTACTTCAATACCCATGGTGATCCTATACAACCCTTTGCTTCTAAGAATGATTAACATTTTAACCTTCCATTCATGATAGTTGAAGGGTGTTAGGGGTTTAAGTTGAAAATAATCCATTTTAATCTGAATTTAGGTGAAGTTGTGTTGATTGCAAGTTGTGAAATTATGCAGAAAGGAGAACGAAAACAAAGATTTGCAAGTTGTGAAAAGCAATCACACCCCCCCAAAATATTGAGCCCCCCCAAATATGAAAGTGCACACTAAAAAGATGTTAGGATCAGATGAGAATGCGTCTTAGAGTAATTAGTGCAAGACTTAAGCAAACAAGACGTCGGACTCAACCGAAAATGCATCCCGAGAGACCCAAATTTTAGGCACTTTATAAACTAGTGTATTTTTGACAAATAACAAGCCTAAAATATGGAGAATTGAATTAAAAACACTTTTTCAAAAAATGGCACCCAAATTTGAGCTACCATTTGCAAGATATTAAAGGTTCAATTTTCTCGTAAACTAGTGTTTTTGCAAAAAAAACACTAAAACATTAAAAAATGCCTGTTTTGAGAGAGAAAGTGGCCTTCCAACCACTCATTGGATTTGGCATAGAATGAGGAATCCAAGAGAGGTTTGTGTGAGGGGGAATTGGCCTCCTGCCAACTTGGGCCTCACCCTTCGTCTTCGATAGACGAAGATAAAAGTTTTAAATGTAAACCCCCAAATTATCAAACTGTCTAAAAAACTAAATATTCAGTCAAATTGATTGATTTTTTTTTAAAGTCAAATTTTAATTTAAAAAAACAAAGCAAAGGACAATTTGATGGATGCCAAGTGTCCAAGGGCCCACATGGGATGCCAAGCAAGGAAGAGGCGTAAAAAAAAACACAGTCCATATTTTGCTTGTAGAAAAAAACAAAAGAAATGAACTACAGACTTGCTGGACGTCATACAGACTGATGACACCTTGCTGTTGCTAAAGGCATTGCAAGGACTTAGCGTGGTAGAAGGATAACAACAAAATTTTGTCAAACAGTCAGACAACAGTCTGTCGACTCCTGCAAGCTAAGGTTAGCGCTTAGGCCGAGTCCCAGATGCAGCCAACCCCTTCCTTGAAGCAGGAGCAGAATAAATGAAGGCACTGAAATGGGTGATTTGTCACTAGACTGTGCCTCTCTCCACTTTTCAAATGACTGATTCAGATCAAAATAACTTTAACTTGCAACTAGAGAAGCATGCCATGGAGATGGACTTTGCTATCTTTTCCTATAGAATGACCAAAAGAAAAGGAATTCTACTACCTTTGCTAAAGCCACAATAGATCTAGACAAGATGTCTTGGCAAATACTAACTCAGAATTAATTTTTTTTAACAAGTTTTGGTATGGATTTGCATGAGTTTTCAAGAAACTCTACCAAAGCTCTCAGATGCAACAAAGTTAAAAAACTACTACGAAAGCAAAGTAAGAATTTTAGAGTAGCATAACCAGACACATGATTACTAGAGTGGCTCTGATACCATATCAGAGTTGTTGCCAAAATTTAGATAATGCGAATACAATGGAGACATGATCACATGAGATGAAGCAAGTGCACACCACATAAATGCTAAAGCAATTTGAAATTATATAAGAAGATAAATTACAAAAGACAAAATGGAGAAAACCAAAATCTAATTAACATGAGATGGCCAAAGTGAAAAATACATATAGGAGAGCACGTAAGTAACTCCTCCACAAAAGGTGGCCAAGCCACCCTAAGAATAGACTGTAACTCCTCCATGAAAGGTGGTGACAAGGTGCTAAGAATAGAGAAGTAACTCCCATCAAGGGAGTTACTTATGACATTCTTATGACACCTATGACACATCTATGACACACATCTCCACATAAGCTAGCATATCCCACAAATGTAGGAAAACTCCATGTAAGCACAAGAAATACAATTTCCCTAATTAAAAAATAGGGACAAATAAAAAGCTACACTAATAAGTACAACATAGGATGGTGATTCAAGAATAGAACATGGTGACACATAAAACTAATTCTAAGTAAAATGTAGTAAGGAAAAAATAAAATATATTAAAGGACAAAATTGAAAAACACATATCTTTACTTAATTTAGTGTTGTAAATAAAGAAGGAGATTGCAAGAGATGTGAAGCTGTCCAATGCGAGTAACATTAGGTGAACCTATAGAGATTAGTGAAAAAAAGAGAGAAAATTTTAATTGTTTACAATATAGACACAATAGTGGAAAAAAGTATCTATGATGTCATAATTCCATAAATTTTTATGGTTAAAAAAATGAGTGAGTAAAAATAAAGATATGATAAAAACAAGGAATTTAACGATAAATATTTGAAAGGTAAAGAATTGTGAATAGTAAGTTTAAATAGGGGAAAGAAAGTCATTTAATTATTATTTGACTTATTTGGAGAGGAAAAATAAATCTCTAAGAGACCGAACAAAAGATGAAAGAGCCAAGATGATGAGGAGATGACATTTGAGAGGGGAGGACACCTAACAGTTACAATGGGTGAAACATGGGTAGGTAGCTAAGAATTTCAAACTTATTTTGAGTATTTTATTGTAAATTAATTATTTCATAGAAATTTTCAAACCATTTCTAGAAATTATAATGAACCCTTGAAGGTTGCTAAGGGTACTATAGGAAAAAAGGGAAAATGGGTTGAAATAAATAAGAGTAATAAATGCCAAAAGCATTTATTACAAGTAGAGGAAAGAATCAGAATCTAAACCAAGTTGACCCAATTGACCTAGTAGTTTGAAAATCTTGATTCCATATTGTTGACTTAGTAGGTATGAGTTGACTTAGTTTATTGAGGAAGAGTGATGACTTAGTACCTCTATACTAACTTAGTAGGTTAATCTACTCTGTCAACTTAGTACTAAGGGGGAATGAAAGGGTTGACTTAGTTTGTTAAGTCCACAAGGTCAACCCAATACTATTTTGTCAACTTAATATGTGACTAAGTGGCTGATATAGTACCAAAATGTTAGAAATTGGATGAAATAGTATGCTAAAAGCCTAGGTGAACTGAATAAGTACTAAAATGGACAATTAGGCTAAGAATAAGTGAAATTGGTTGGAAATGGATAAATTAAGGCAAATTAGGTTTTTTTTTATAAAAATTTAAAAGGAATGTATTTGATTATAAGTGACATGGAGGTCTAATACATATTTTGTTATTTGATGGTTATAGGGATGTCATAGATTTGGTGATTAATGAATGTTTCTTGGCTACTAGATCTATTAGAATGATTGATAGCAAAGGAACAAGCTAGGTTAGTCACACCAGGCTTAGGAGGCATTATGGAGATGTGTTAAGTGCTATTGAGCACACATTTAGTAGTCATGTTATTAGGAGTCTGGGATTACTTGACTAATACATTTAGGTGGGTGGTGGATGGGGATATTATCGAGGTGGGTATCATGCTTGAGTATTTCCATGCTATACTTGTATTTCTGATAGGAGGAACATTGGTGATCATGGGAATATCAAATAGGTAAGAAGAAAGATGAGCATTAGCCCAATGAGTGACATGCTTAGATAGGATATATCCATGGCTAAAGGTTAGCCTTTTTTATATGTATATATCTCAAACTCTATATATATGAATGGTAGTGATAGAAATTGTGATAACAAGGGTGTTGTGTCACAAGTCAGACAATAATATATTGCTATATGCAATAGTATTGTGCTAGTCTATTTTAGAGTAGGGGGCACTATATGATCTAGGTTATATAATCTGGGTTTAGCTCAAGAATGATATGTATGGGATGTTATCTAGAGGGTAGAAGATAAGGGAGTTGGTGATATTATTGATTTCTTAGATATATAAGAGGTTCCTAATGTATTAATCAACTGGGCTACCCTATGTGGTTGATGATCAATTGTCTCAGGTACAAAGGTGGAGATAGGATTAAGTGGCATGGGTCATGCCCCACATGCCAATGCTATAAATAGTTATGTGGGAAGATATTGTATGATATTTGTATGAGCACATCACAATAATTTAGATGGGTTAGAGGATGGTGGTACCAAAGTTAACATGAACATAACTTATAGGCCACTTCAATTGTTGGATAGAGCCACATATAGTGGTATGTATACTAGGATAATTTAGACTCCTTTACCTAATAGATCCTATAGTGGTACCCATAATTTAGGTTAAACATGTGAGATATCCAAGGAGGATAGGAGGAATAGGACCACCAGTCATAATACTGGATATTAGATGATGGCATGAAAGACCATGGATAGGTCTAGCTTAATAGTCAGTAGCTAGAGGGGAGATGGATTTGGATGTAAGAGTGCCATAGGTACCACAATAAGAGGAGTAGTGACCACCTTGGTCATAACATCAATGGATATGCTAGTGACATGAGAGATAATAGAGGGTGGCCATCTAGGATGACCCATTAGTTAGCCTAGGGTAGAGCTGGTCTATAGAGGCACCACTAAGGTGAGGCTTGAGATAGGTATAGGTTGTGACCCCAAGGTTTTCATTACTTTAGAGGCATCCCATAGATGAGGTACTAGGGGATTATCTAATGGAGAGATCATTCTTGATGGTCATGCAGATAGGGAGATGATGATAGGCAATATTCAGACAGGTAATAAATAATTGAAATTTTCTTAAGTTTATTGAGATTGACTATAGATAGATAGATAAATTTTAAGATATATCTATAATCTAATATTTATTTAGTTTTAATTTTGAAAATATTGTAGAAGAGGAGATCAGATGGGCATCTGAGGTGAGGGGATCACTCCATGAGATCTTCGATAGGGTGTTGACACCAGAGGACCCTACCACATTGATGATCCTATGGTACTATCTACCCTAGCTCATGTGATATGGTTAAGACTAGTAGGAGAGGCCACGAGGTGATTATAAACATGCAAAAATTAATGAAAACCACTGATAGGGGTGGGATTAGGAGAGGCAAGGGCATGGTAGGCCTTGGCTCAAAAGAGAGCCACACATATGGCTACCATGAGTTAGCAACCATAGGTATAGGCCTTGGTGGCCAACCTATAGGGATAGGTAATAAGTTTGAGATCTCAGATAACCTTTTCATAACATACTATTTAGATGGGATTATCTGAGGAATCTATGGGTAACTTAGCTAGGCCACAAGATAGACATGATAGAGGCCAACCTTAGAGCTAGAATAAAGTATATTTTTGTACTTTGTATAAAAAACACATTATATATATATATATATATATATATCTTGATATTATGTTTTTTTATTATGGTTGTGGTTGTGGATGCATGGATATATTTGTTTCTAGCACATGTATTTATATTTTATTATATATGTGATAGGAAATATATGTGTTGTGGTTTCTTTTCTAGCATTACGTAATACACGTGCATGGTTAAAAATAAATAGGTGGAAAAGACTTTGGAAAAATACAATCAATAAAAAAATGTACTACACATTACTTTGCATTGGGAAATGTGTAATAACAAAAAATGATTACTTTACATTGGGAAATGTGTAATAACAAAAAATGATTAAGTATATAGAAAACCAAAGAGTGGTAAACAAGAGGGTAAATAGTTTGTTTTTAAACCAAGAGAAATATTGGAACCAAATTAAAACAAGTAAAATCACATTAAATCATTTTGGGAAGTATGAAAATAGTGTAATAAAATGGAAAATATGTGAAAGATCAAATGGTATAAAAACAAATCAATTAATTCAATCAATCATACTAAATCATGTTGGGAAGTATAAAAGAGAAATAAAACTAGAAAAATTGGTCTTAAATTAATCACACTAATTCAAGTTGAGAAGTATGATAAACTCAAGAAATGGTTAGATTCTTACATGAAATTGGAAAATAAGAAGATAAAAGTGAAAATATTAATTAAGCATAAAAAATATTAAATCAAGATGGGAAGCATGTCAATGATGTGTAACTTCATAATCAATCATATCTTATCTCATATTTGAAACATGTAATTTTTCTGTATCTTGGATTATTGGAAAATTTTGTGAGGAAGGCTAGGTCCTATCCATGGTATTACATTGAAAATCACAAAGGGAACGCCAATGAGGTGGAAATTAATGTGAAAATATAGTAAAAGGGGATGTTGGTAATAATAATGTGAAAATTTAGTAATTTATGAGGAAGGCCAAGTCTTATCCATGGTTTTACAATGCAACTCACAAATGGAATCCCTAGGGGAGTGATAAATGAATAAAGTAATATTTCTCAAGGGGAAATATTAGGATTTTAGGGAGTGAAAAAGGGAATGTAAAAATCATAACTTAGGTGTATTATAAGAAGACCTTAGGAGACATAAGGCATACTAAGGACATGAGAAGATACTAAGTGACTAGTGAACATCAATATATAGAGGATACTTAATTGCTATATACAAAAAGTTGTGTAGGCAGATAAGTGTGAACTAAGATCAACTCATGTAGGTAGTTTATAGACCTACCTTCCCATGACATGTTCCCCATTCCTCAATACCCCTTATAGAGCCATCGATCTACTGGGAAGATTAGGTACTTACGTGAGAAAGTAGGTAATACTAAAAGATTTTTTAATTCTCCTTTTCTAATCTATTGGCCTACCACACCCCAATGGAACTCAGACCTACTGTGAGGCCAATTGTGGAGTTTTAGCTTTGACTAGAAAAAGGAGATGTGCTTAGAATCACAACTTTTAGTGTGATTTAACTTTTGGAAAAATTTATGTTGCCTTTTAGATCATTGCATTTTATTAAATTATTTGGCTTTTAAATGTTTTAATGGATTTTAAGATTCCTCTTCCATATAGATTTGGAATGACCAATCATGAGAGATAGAGTGATACACATGAATGAGCTTTAAGCTTAGGCTAAAGGAAGCTAAGTAACCAAAGACAAGACTGAATAGGACACTTAGGCATGACTATGAACCAACATGTTATCTCAAGTCTCAACCATGTATAAGCTTAGTTTATGAAAGGAAATAAAGGGGAATAAGAGAAGATCCAAAGAGGATCAGTAAAAGGATATTATAATGAGATGAATTTTTTTCTAACTGATCACTTGGTAAAGAAGGAATGACTAAAGGGAGTAAGGTTTGTATAACCAAGTCACAATAACAATTATCCATGTATATGGAGCTAAGAGAGAAAAAAATCATGAAAAGAGAAGAAATTAACCATAAGAAAGGAACTCATGAAGAAAAATAAGGAAATGATAAATAATAAATCCATAAGAAA
The DNA here is from genome assembly GCA_037957365.1 of Torreya grandis. NCBI lineage: Eukaryota > Viridiplantae > Streptophyta > Pinopsida > Cupressales > Taxaceae > Torreya > Torreya grandis. Next base: position 1,882,432 of record JARHVA010001389.1, read on the forward strand.
ACATAATGATAATATGAGTAACTTGTAAAGTGTGAAACCAAAGTCACCATGTAAGATAAATAAGGATTTGACATAATGTCAAATGATTCAACAAATAGATAAAGATAAAGTTGGAGCACATGACCAATCCAAATTAAAATGTAAGAACACCATGCATGTAATCATATGTATTGATATATTTATCCACACACATTATCCATAACATCTAATAAGTGCCTATTAAGTTAAATACGAACTACAACTAATGTCTCATCAATCTTTAATGAAAGTTGGGTAAATACTTCACATAAAATCTCTTCAATATAAAAGATAGGAATGCTTGAAGGATCATGTTTATGAGGGATATTAGGCAAGGGATGATCAAGAGAATGCATTGGAATGGACTCTATAGGATATGAAAGGGTTACCAATGGAGAAAGAGCCACAGGTGAGGGATTCATGGGTGGAGAAGGATCCATAGCTGAGGGAAGGTCCACAAATGAGGGACTCATAGGTGGAGAAGGATCCACAGTTGAGGGAAGGTCCATGGGTGAGGGACTCACAAGTGGAGGAATAATAAGAGGTGAAGAAGGGACCACAAGAGGAGATGGAACCATAGGAGGTGAAACCATGGGGGAAGAAAGGGGAGCCTTTTTGTGAGAATGATCTATGAGAGGAATGATATAAGGCATAAGAATGGTTAAGAGGTGATATTTATGATGCTGCTAAAGGATGTGGAAATTATTGATGTGATGTGTTCCACATTAGTGCCAAAGGTAATATACCTCTCTATACTTAGGAATATACTCAGGTATTACCTTTGGGGGAGGTATGGCCTTGTATAAGGATTGGGAAGTAGTAAGATGCAAAGTATCAATATATTATTTTAGCTTGTGACAATGCATGGATGAATGTTTATCTGTGTCATACAAGCAACAAACACACCTATGAGTAGTATTAGGAGGGGTATTCATAAGATACAGTGTAATAAAAGTGGAAGGAGTTTGGTATTGGGGATAATCTCTAATCTAATGAATAGTAACTTTATGTGTGTCATAATAAGGTTAATCAGACCATTTTTTAGATGAAGGAGCATGTTGTGGTAAAGGGAGAAAACCATCACCAAGAGAAGATGGGGCTAGTGGAGAGATTGGACAAGGATCAACTATAGGAACGATAGGATCAGAAGTAGGAATAGACTCAACTAAAATAGGAGTGGGAATGGGATTCAAGTTAAGATCTACTGAGAGAGGGGCATGGTATAAATAAGGGTTAAGGAGACTCGCACACATCTCAGGGATAGGTAGGATATAGGGTTCATGGTACCTAATAAAGTGATAGGGCCCATGCATAACATGATCTATAAGCAAACTCCTATAAGGTTATTTATAAACTGGAGTTGTCCACACCATCTCTACCCTATGATAAAGAGGAAAAATACTAAATTTATGATTGATATATGATGGAATACATGAATATATACTAAAAGACTAAAGAAAAGAGGAATGATAATGAATAATCTCAACATCATGAGCTTAAACAAGACCTCATAAGAATGGATCATCTAAGGTATAACCATCATCATAATTAGGTGTATAAAGATTAGTGGCATAGGTAGGGATGACCTTGTCATCTAATGTGGCATGATAAATGGAATGTTGAGTCTTAGTTAAGACAACAAGGATGTCAACATAAGGTGGTTTATGAGAATGAGGTTGTAAAGAAGCATGAAACTGGGAGATGAGATGAGGTGAGAGATCAAAAAATTTAATCTTAAGGTTAGTCTCATCAAGCTCATCATTACCAAAATCTAAGAGGTTAGGGGGAATATTCCCAATGAGTTGAGGATGACCATTGTAAGCTTGAGTGTAATTGATGGGGAAATTATATCATTGAGACTCATGAAATAAAAAAACTTGACAAGGGTTCAAGGGTAGGAATCTTGAATACACCTTGGTCTTGGAATTATTCAAAATTACAAGGGTTAGTGTCACCCTAAATCTTATAGATGGATCCATTATGAGGAAATTTAATGCATTGGTAAGTAGAAGAGGTAACTGCTCTCATATGATGAGTTCATGGCATACCAAGAAATATATTTTAAAATAGGGGAAAGTTAAATATAATCACCTTCACATGAATGGTGACAGGTGGAATGGCAATGGGGAGACACACATAACCTAAAGGAGGCATTTCAATTTGATTATAACCTTGACATGTGATACATGTGGACTTAATATTGCATTCAAAATATCTAAGGGTTTTGATAAAATCGAGAGAGGTAACACAAGTGCCAAAACCTTCATTAATCAAGGCACACTTGACTTGGATATCACTAATTTGAACGCTAATAAAAAGAGGAGGATCATCCACATGAATCAAAATCTCATCAAGAATCATGGAAGTAATGGGGAATTTGAGGGAAAGAGAAGCATCCATTATTTCATCAACATGTATGGACATCTCTTCACACTATTGTAATATGTTATCTTCAAATTTAGATAAGGTTGTTTTACATCTTACTAGGGGAGGAAGAGGGATGTTCATTTTGAACAAAAAATACATAAGATGGTAATGATGATGTAGAGAGGCCCTCATAAGTTAGAGAAATTCCATTTGAGATGGGAGATTAGTGAGTTCCATGATAGGATCCCACTCATCATAAACCATAAGAAGATTGTTGGAAAGAGGTGCATAGTGTTGAAGGAGGTCCTCGAAAGGAGGAAATAAAGTATATTTTAATTTATGTTGATAAGATGCAAAAGGTTTAGTTAGAGGACAAGGTTCTAGATTATGTAGAGAAGATGAAGCAGTTGATGCAGGTGTGGGTTGAGGTAGATTATAAGAAGTGTTGATAGAAGCTTGTGTATCATTGGTTTTAGATAAAGAAGATAGAGGGATAGTAGAAGTAGTATGAGAAGTGTTATCCAAGGGAGGTGTTGGAATTGGTTTATGAAAATATATAAGGTCATCTTACCCCAACTTATTTAATTGAATTGGAGAAGAATCTTGGTTAACATAAAATGTACAAGATAATGGAGGGGTGTAGATAGGTTGGGGATCAATAAAATCAACCAATCTTTGCATATTAGTCATATTAACCACATTTTCTTCATGAGTGGGGTCAATAAGACTTTTAAAATTAATGGTAAAATGGGTGGGCTTGTCTTTGGTGTTTTGGTGACTTGGAAGAGGATATTTATATATGGCCAAATGAATTTAGCTTGATTCAAAGATTGATATTTAGTATGTGTTTCATGGGATTTTAAATCAGTGTCATAGTAAGGTAAAGTTTAAGATCTCATATCTGAAACCCTCTTAGATTCATTTGGGCAAATCTGATTCACAGCATTTGTGAATTGATAGGTCCATAGATTTATTTTTTGCTTTCTAGGTTTTCCACCCAACTAGAGTTTTTAAAACATAAGTTTAAATTTTTTACACCATGATTTATGTCCTCTTGGAACCAAATGACTGGGGAAAATTATAGGGCTGAATGGATTAGCCAAAAAATAGGGTTGAATGACTTAGTTGAATGACAGGGTCGAATGATTGGGTTGAATGGCTTTGCTGAATGGTTGGGTCAAATGACTTTACCGAATAGTTGCATCAAATGACTCTACTAGACCCCAAAAATAATTTATATCATAGGGTATATTATATATATTTATATGTGGAAAATTAAACTAATTTCTAAAATAATACTGTAAAGGGTTGGAGAGTTGACCCCTAAAATAATTTATATCCCTTAAAATTAGTGATCCAGTCCCATCTACTAGCCCTAAAAAGTCACCAAAATTAGAATCTAAAAATTGGATTATTTATGAATTAATGAATATTGGCCACTAAAGTTTATCCTATTTCATAGGCTTGTTGTCATTAATGAATGATAGAATTATAAAGCTACTTATAGGTCAAAATTGGGACCAAGAAGGAAATCCATAGCCAAATTATAAAGCTACTTATAGGTCTTATGAGAATGACCCTAAATAGAATAAAACCACCAAAATTTATTAGGATCATACCAAGATTTCATAGGATGAGTGGGATTAAGTTCTCATGGAAGAGGCATTGGTAGATGTTTTGGTAATTCTACTGAGGATAAAGGTTTGTGAACATTGATGTTGTTAGTTAAAGATAAATGAGGATTGGTAAATTGATTATGAGGATAAGCTTATTCTGAATATTGGTTAAGAACAACTTGAATAGTGTGAATGGTATCATAAGATTCCATGACACCATCATTGGTAGCATGATGATTCTTTTTCTTAAGTAACATGAAATTACCTATAGAAGGTTAGGATGGCTCAAATTGATGCATGAGGAAATCTCAATGTTTATCTTGGTCAATAGACTATTCTAAAGTACATGGAGAGAGAGAGAGTCTAGACCTAATATTATAACTTGGGAAAAATAGAATTGGTAAAGAGATGGAAATGGTTATCATCGACCATATTATGTGCACATTTGTTAGATAAAGTCTTCTATCGTTTAATGAAAGCTTGGGCAGTTTCAGTTTCAAGTTGTTTATAATTTATAAAATAGGCCAAGGTATTTTTAAGGAGATCACTATTTTAGAACTCTTTGACTAAAGCATTTACTAAATATTCCAAACTAGGAATATAATGAGTTTTAATTTGGTTATACGAATCTAAAGCATCACCCATGAGAGTTTTGGATAATAGTTTGGTAGTGGAAAAGGTATGTAATTTGACCTAGTCTTTATATATATTTCCAAATGTTTTTAAATGAAGAGTAAGATTAGTTGACCCATTGTAATAAATGGTAGGGTTGATACCTCCTATATTAATATTATCAATTTGAGATGTAAGAGGCTCATTTTGAAGATGATTTATTGTATTGTTGACAAGAGGAGGTTGAGGGATAAGAATACCATGGGAATACTTAAGAGGAGTTGGGGGAACATTTTGATTATGCATGCCCCATGGCATATATTAAGGGTGGGTTTGAAGATGGATAAGGTGATTTTGTATTTACATCATTTGATTGACATTGTTATCTTGAAAAGCATTCATTTGATTAAGGGTTTGTAATAGGAGTCGATGGGTTTGGGTTGCATTTTTGGCATTGTTTAAAGTATTCAAATTAGAAGTAGTGGCTTGGGTACCACTATGTGTGTTATTAGGAGATTGAGAAGAAATATTGGTAAGGGAGGCACTAATGGCATAATTTTCTTGTGTGGAAAAAGCTTGACTAGTAGAGGGATGAGAAGGAACATCACTAGAGGCATGATTACCATGGGTACTAAATGAGGTAATAATGGAAGAATTAATAATAATGGGTCTTAGAAGAGGCCCACTAGATGTAGAACCTACCATGTTAGTAGATATACTAGGCATGGAGGTAGAGGAAGTCAAAGAAGAAGGCATTGTGTAAGGAGTTAAAATAGAGAGAAAAGGATGAGAAGAAAATAAACTAGTATCCCCAAATCCATGTGAGAATGTGGGAGAAGATGAATGAGGTTTTTAGGTTTGAACACTTATCATGATTTGGTAAATGGTAGAAGGATCCTTTCCTTGATGTTGAGGAATTCAAATATGAAGAAGAGAATTTTGGGTGTATACTCTAATTTGGGTTGATCTTCAAGTGAGAAGAGAGGATTGTGAAGTAAATAGGAATGATGAGGGGTCCCATAATTTTTAGTATGAGTGGCGATATAAACATTACTTTTATCTATGAGAGGATCTATAATTTACTTATGGGAGACCCTATGAGGGTTGGTAAGACTCATCATATCCATTGAAGCCAACTTAGTTTTGTCTTCAAACATGAAGTTCATGATGAAAGAGAGGGATTAAGAAATGCAAAGGTGATGTAAAAGCAAGGAAATATAAAGGGGTAGATAATAGTAAATAGTTGATTGAGTCAACTAGTATTAAAAACATGGTCTAAAAACTAAGTAAATAAGGATATAAAGTCAATAGGGTCAACCTAGGACTATAAATTGGGATAGAAAATAGCCTAATAAGGATACAAAGTTGATAGGGTTGACTTAGTACTATATCTTGAGAGGTAGAAAAGAATGCTAGGTCGACCAGGTCAACTCAATATTGTAGGCAAGGGAAACGGACAGTCTATAAGAGACCATGCCAAATAAAATGATAGTGTATTAAAATAAGAAATTTGTTAAAAATATTTTTAAAGAAAGAATGAAAGGAAAAAAAAAAGAAATTGGATCAATGAGGATGATCTAATTGAGGCACATAACACAAAAAATTGCACCAATGTTGGCGAATGCAAGTTTTTGAAATATAACATATAGTGAGCAAAGAGCAAGAAATCAACTTGGAAAGTAAATGATAACTAAGTGGTCATCCTAAATGTTATTAGATGATTAGAGGGTTATTTTAAGTGTGAAAAGGAAGTTATCTAAAATTAACAAACTAGAAATAATCTATGGATGGTTTCATGACATTTAAGCTGAAAGGGATCTATGTTAGTAATGGTACTAGCTTGGTATTGTGTCCTACCCCCTCACTTCACAATCCCATAGTCATAAGGGTGTCGGGTGCTTTTCCAATATATACCATTAATAAAGTGTTTATACTTACCCATAAAATCAAGTTGGCTTCCCCTTTGGTTATGAAATCCAAGTAGGTAGGCCTTGAGTAGACAATTTTTTAAATACATTTTAAGTTTATGTGATTTGGTAGTGTGTGAAAGAAATAAAAAAATAGTAAAAATAAATGGCATATTAAAAAACCACCTAATTAGACCATGTGATCTATTATAGGCATGCAAGCAACTGAAAGTAAAAGTGTGAAGTAATTACTAGCATGTAGATGTAATTCCAACTTGGAAACACAATATAGTGTCAATTTAGATGATAGTGTATGAAAAATTATAAAACAAATTCAATAGTGTCACTACTATACTAATAAAGTAGGGGTCTTTAATAACTATGTTGACAGTGTTGACCTAGTCTTTCAAATAGAAGATAAAATATAGAACTAGGTCGACCAGGTTTTATATATGAGAGTAATTTTAAAGACTACAAACTATGAAAAATAGAACTATAATGAATAAATGAAATGATAGATAAAGAGAGAAAGGAACCTTTGTGGGTTGGAATATGTAAAGGAATATAAGACTGATGTTAAAATGCCTTGAGTATCACTTGAAAATTCTACCAACTGTGTCAACTTAGTTCTGTAGTTCCCTATTTGCTGAAGCCTATGAAGATGACTATATCGACCTAGCTGACCTAGTATGTTTTCTAGAAGCTTGTAAGAGTACCGTGTCAACCTGTTTGACCTAGTAGCCTATTTGGAAGTGAAAACCTATACTATGATGACCTATTTTATCAAATAACATGTATTTGATGAATATTACACAAATAGAATAGAGTCATTTTGATGTGATTATGTGTTAAAATTATGCACAAATGTTAGAAACCATACCAACCCTATCAACCTAGTATCATAAATATAGAAAAATAATAAATAAAATGATAAAAAGTAGAAAAATGTTAAATAAAACCTACAAGGGTTAGATTCATGTTGGGTACACCAAAATGTATGCAATAAAAAATGCATCAAGTCTATAAATCAGTTCTAACTCTGAGAAGATAGATCTTACTTACACTTCTAATTTGGGATACATTAGATAATCAAGAACATAACTAATATGTAGATATGTTAGACCTAATTAGGGGATCTCTTATCATAAAAACAATGATAGGGAGGGTTTCAAAGCCTCCAATCAGGCACAATCATGTAATAACCCTAATTAAACCCTATGTTTTCATATTCACTAAACTAATAACAAGTAAAGTAAAGTCTAATCTAGTGCTCACCAAAGCTTGTGGCACAAAGTAGGGGTAATAAACAAAAAAAGTAAACATGCATAAGAGATATATACTCATGTCAATGTCTATATAATACTAATACATGGAAGAGAAGTAAAAATGCATATCTATCTACTCTTATAAATGAGGAACAAAGTTAGGATTACTTACCTTTAAAGATGAATCTATCAAGCCTCAATCTCTCCCTTGGATAAGGTGCTTTGCAAGATGTTATTTTGGTATGTAAGGATGACAAGGATAAATTAGATCTAAGCTACATAACCTATCAATTCATATAAAATACTTATCCACAAGACAAGATCCATATCTCTAAACAAAGTATGGAACCCTAAGCTTGCTCCTCAAGTAGAATGGTAGATAAGTAGATGTTAAATAGCTCTTTTTTATTGATGATAGAGAATTTACAGGTCCCTAGCCCTTATAATATATGAAATTTAATAGAATGAAAGATAATATGGCTTAACATTTAACTATGTTATGGCATAATGACCAAACCAAAAAAACCCAAACATTTTCATATATCAGGATATTAATAATTACTATCCAACAAAAAATAGTCCAACAATCACTGTAAAAAAAATTCAAGCTATCCAAAAGTCACACCAAGTCTAAATATTTAAAATATATAGTCTTGAAATTATCTATAAAGACCAAACAAAAACCATTCATTCCACTATTACTAATTCTACCATTCTCCCATTACTAAGTAGGAAGTCACCCGATGTGCATGGCTTAACAATATTTTTAAAAATGGTTGCATGAAATTCCTATTCCATGACTTCAGTAACTACTCCACTCGATGCTACCACCTTCCCTAATTTTTCTCTAACATCTTTCGATTTATTAGAGAAGACTAGATGCTTCTATGAGTTACTCAGGTCCTGCAACAACTAGATTTACCCTTTCCACTAGGGGGAGCCTTGAAAACCCCCCTCGATACTCCCTTTGCTAACCACTTAATTTACTTTACTCATTCCTACTTCTTTATATGTGGCCACCATTATTCCAAGCCCATAATAGGCTGTAACAAATCTTGGATTTTAGGCATGCAAATGCCCCTAATCCCTGTTACTTTTTATTTACTTACATAGGCCTCATCCACTTCTTGAGTAAAATTCACTAACTCTATAAACCTTGATTCTAAAGAACAAAACATAGATAGTGGGATAAAACCCAAGGTATCCCTACCAAATAATGGGAGAGTGGGAGATGAACTAAGGGGAAGGGTTTCAATCTCAAGTAGAAGACTCTACCTATATTCTAGCCAAACCAAAAATTCCACCAACTTATCAACATGATCTAAGTCTGAAATTACCAAACATAGATCACTAGAAAAAAGATAAGCCAAGTCAGAATTGAATCTTACCCTTTTGATCATAGCCAAAGTTTTCATCCCTAAAACATGCTTTATTTCTTCCACCACTTCCATCATTGGAATCCAAAAAATGTTGAAAAGATGTGTCTGAGACACAAAGCCAACAAACCCCATTTCTCTATTCTTGGATCTACTAAATATCATTAACCACCCCATATAATCCACATAGAATTGATCCATCTCACTACTTTCACCTATAAAAATGTACCCAAAGATAATTTATAGACCTTTAATGAAATCATTCGCATGATCATTGTGCACACAAAACACACTCATACCATAAATACACACGTATAAAATCTTATGGTGTCCATTATGATAAATCGAGGTAGGTCATTTCACTTGGAAGTTGGGAGATTTTTACCATCATAGCTCAAATATAAACCAACTCATGAACACATCAACACAAAATCATTGAAATAAACTTATCAAAGGAAAAATAAGAAATATTTTATTTATATTAGAAAATACAAATAAAAAAATAATCCACGCATAAAAGGTTCATAGATCAATTAGATTAAAATCTCTAAAATCTTCCCAACTAGTGCTAATGTTATCCATTCTTATATCCATGAGTTGATCAATTTTTACATTAGCAAGAAAATCAACAACTTTATTGCTTTCTTGAAAGCAATGAGAACATGTCGAATCTTCTAAATTTTCTAATTTAGGCCATATAATATCTAAAATGTTATCTATTTACTAAGATTTAGCCCTTTGATTATTCATAGCTTTAATCACTACCTAAGAAGCACCTTCAATCTCTAGGAAGGAGATTCCACATTCAAGGGCCATCTCCACTCTAGTTGCCAAAGCCTGGGCCTCAACTTAATTATTAATCCCATTTAGAAGCTTCAAAGATAAGAATCTAATTAAAGAACCACTACAATCCTTTATCACACATCCTACCTCCTTTCTACTTCTCTTATCATGCTTATTTACTATTGACCCATTAATGGGAAGATGTGCAATAAATCTTACATATTATTCTCTTCTCTAAATAATGGAAAAATGATCTTGTATATATAGGCAGATTTAACCCTAAGCCCTTTTGAAATTTTCAACCGACAAGGTTGACCTAGTTGATCTAGTACTATTATGGACAAAAATTCACTAGGTTATGGGCTAGGTCAACCAAGAGCTGATCTAGACCCTAAATTAATTTCACCCATAATAGTATAAGGTCGACCTAGTCACCATAGTACTATAAACTATTTAAAGGGGTTTTAGGTTAAGAAAAGGGATAAAAGGTGGGAAATGATTGAGGAGTGTAAAAGAGAGAATAAAAATCTTAGAAATATGGTTTTCATGAGATAAGTGCATAGATAATAAGTGGAAAAAGGGACAATAATATTTCAAAGCACCAATAGTTTTCCCACCCCTTTCCCAGTTCAGCCCTTAGTGTGTGCACTCAGAGAGATTGAGACTCGATGGGTTCCTACAAGATAGAGAGCATCAGTAATTGATAAAAGTTTAAAAATATTATGTGTATACACTGTGTATTTATGGGTCTGTATATTTTTTTATCTATGGACTATTTTTCATCCCTCTTAATACTACATTATGTTCCCTTACCTCCATGTAAAACACTTACGTAGTGAACATAGTTTGAATATTGTGTATCCACTCTATTAATTTTATTGTGTTTAAGTGGTGAGGTGATCATTCTATTCTTGGTACATCAAATTTTAAATTCCATCAACCCTCTTACCTTTTCTTTCCCTTTTACCTTTTGTCAAGTTTAGGTTTAGTGCTAATATTAGATTTCATTCTCCTCTTTTTAGGTCTATTCATTGGTCCATAGTGCTAGGAATTTAAGTACCATGCACCAACATGTATGAGATAATTTCACATACAAGTGCACATTTCAAGTGATAACATGCTCCACTTCCTTACAATTTTTATTAAAAATGCTTAGAGAAAGTAGATATTAGTGAGGACTATTTTCTTAATGTATTTGATTGATCACCCTTGGTAATTTTCTATAAGTCTAGTAATTAATTTATATGTTTAGGGAGAGGATCCAAAGTAACAAAGAGTTGGTTTTTGTGTTGTTAATATGATTCAATAACCAAGTTGGCCAATTTTAATGTTACCCTGTTGCCTCTCTTCGATCGATTTTGAATTTTTTTTTTGATAAAATAAATGAAGGTTTTTCACCATTTGGTGAGTGATAATCAACATATTCTAGTTGATTGAGGTATTGAGTGCCCAATATTGGCTATGGTGGCATTGAACTACCTTGACAATAACATTAAGTATGATTTTTGAGTTTCCTTCAATATTTAGATTTTGAACATGAGATAATATTGTAATTTATAATCCATACTAGTATGCATGAAGTTCCACATAATTTCTATTTTGGTATCCAATGTATTCAACATAAGCTTTAAAATTGTCCCTTTGCATTTAGGATGATCCCTTTAAATCCTTGCATGATCAGGTGTGTTTTTGGTTGCTCCATCAAAGTTAAATTTGTGCCAACCTATTAGTGTAAATTTTCAATTGACTCTATAATTTATTATAAACAATTTCATTTTTAAATGATATGAAATGTTATATTTTTAGCTATCCAATTATATTATGTACTTGAAGAATTCACACTACTCCCTTTTTCCTTAAGATAACATAAATAAGTGTATAGATGTTAGCATTTATTATTACTAGAATGATTGTAATAGTTATATTTTCATTAGTAAAGATAGGAAATTTTATTTCCTTCCACAACTAATAGATAATGACTCATAATGATTTATGTTAGTTGCTTAATCATAAGCATATATGACAGTAATTGTGATCCTTTATGTAATACCTGATTGATGGTGCTAATTTACTTTCCTAGATGATGAAACCAAAAATACATTGTTTACCAAATTTATTTTTAATTTAATGAACATGAATTATTTATGTGTCCATATAGGTTTCCCAAGTTCTCATCCCAAATATGAGTCTAAAATCATTAAATCTAGTCCATGAAAAATAATTTGTGTAACTCTCAATCTATAGTAATATTATTGACACCAGTGGGTTGTATGGAAATAGAAAGATACCACACTATTATAAGATGGTGAATTTTTAATCAAATAATGTTTTAAAATTAATATTAAATAGTGATTCATAATTATTGACCTTATATTATGGCATCATCAGTACTCAAATGTAACCATAATCTTGTGCGTTAGCTCTCTATAACATATAGAGTTGTAGCACATGATTATAATATTATTCAATTGATAAATTTGAAATTTATTTTGAATTTAAATATATTCATGTATTTTTAGCTAATGATAATGGATCTGATTTTTTCTTTCTAGCCACTTCGTTGTTAGAAAATTATGGCCAAATTCTCAATTGTTCCAATTTCCGCATGTCACGTCACTAGGAAGTTTGTATCTTCACCATGTTAAAACACTATTTTTTTCATTTTGATATGGGTGAAATAAAATTAACAATAAACCCAATTTTATCTTACAAAATATAATTTATATTGGAGGTTCAATTCCTTTACTCTTCAATTCAACCATGATTTAAGATGTGATTTTCAAATATATTAGGTGATAGGTGTAGGTTATTTCCAATTCAATTTATTATGGTGGTAGTCATAAATAGAACTTTTTTGTGAGGCTCAATTCCTATAATCTTAAATTTAACCACAGTATAATCATGAACTTTAGATATAAACTTTATAAGAAGTGATTTGAAAATATACAATGGATGCCATACTTAGGTTCTTACTAAATAGGTCTTCAACTCTTGTACTCACTATTGCAATTACGATTACAAAATTTAAATATTAGTTTTAAAATTTAGAGAAGAATTTTCTAAAAAAAACAAAAATGCAAAGATTCTAATCTTCATGAGATAACAACAACATCATTCATGAGATAACAACAACATCACATACACATCATAAGTATAATTTTGGTGAAAGTATAAATAATATCCTTTTTTATGGATTTTTTATACCCTATGAGGGTTCTCTCTAGTATAAATTGAGTGTGTCTAATGTTGATCCAATTTTTTAAATGTCATTGCATTCTTTTTTTATTTCCATTAGTGTGCATTGCAGTAATATGCTAATCAGACATCCCAACATAGTAATAATATGAATACATTTTATTTATAGTAACAATAAATATTATTTTTGCACACATAGCTATAGCCATAAATAATTCAATTCTATACATATTTTATTTCATCATAAATATTTAGATATATCCAATTTTTAGTAGTGTATACTCATGCATTTTGTCATATTGACACATTGAAGTAAACCATGATGATGTAGAAGGTAGCATGTAGCTATTACTAACATAAAATTTTAGTTAAAATATATATTGAATTTTAATATCATGTTTATTAAATTGGAAACATAACTATATTAACATCTATGAAAAATTGTAAATGATTTAAGCTTGTGCAATTATGGGTCATTGGTGAGAATTGATGTCATCATGGATATAATTAAAAAAATTTCCCATAGCTATATATTAAGTTCACTTCAACATATTATGTAATTCAAATATGGGAGGATGTGCATGTGGTTTAGATGAGAGATAAATAGAGAATGTAATTTTTACAACTAAAACTACAAGAATTTTATGCTCAACATTGTTGATAGGATGCAAAATTTCACTACTAAAAAATAAATAAATAAAATGGTATGGTCCTTAAGGAATATGATTCATTTAAGGATACATTCAAATATAATCTTCCTTTTTTGTGTTGTGATGGTAGATATTATTTATTGGTAGAGATTCTATTGTTGTCTTCTAGTCACTATTTTTGCTTGTCCTTTTCATTAGCCTTTAGTGTATACTTTTGCCATTCAATATATCCTTACTCTAAATTGAACATGGTATCTACTTCATCCTATTCCATAAACATATGGGTTTTGGCCTACTTTATTTGTGGTGAAGGTTGGTTTTTAGGTTGGTGGTGAGGGTATCCCCACACACCCAAATGCTCCCACCTATAAATACTAGGTTTATCTTCAAAAATAAGGTAAAGGAAATATGTCACTAGGTAATGGTGTGTCAACCCCATCTATGTATTATAAATAATTCCAAGGCATGTAGGTACATGTAGAATAATTTGGATTTATACAATGCAATTTTTATTTTGGATAAAATATATTTTTCTCAATTATATGTTTTACCTTCAGAGAGATTCTTTAGGTAGGGAATGAACCAGATGGGCATATATTTTCCCCTCTAATCACTGGCCAAATGAACAAGAATCAAGTCTTATAAACACTATAACCTAAGTGTATTCATGCATTTAAATTTATACCTTGTGTTTTCATCTTCTCTAGCATCAAAGACATAGTTATACATTTAATATGTGCCATCTTCCAACTAAAACTTAATCATTCCACCTTGTTCCATGCCTTTGGAAATCCCATGAACCTATGAATGTTAATAGTTTCTTATGTATGAATTTGAAATAAATAATAATTATACTTCTGTTTTGGCATTAAAAAATGTTTAATGTTGGGAATAATACTTCTGGAAAATAAGTGTGTAAATTTTTTATTGACAATATAGGTATTAAACTCTTCTACTCACTACTAATACTAGATGGAACTTGGGTTGTTAACACTATGGTATTTTGTTTTGATTTTCCTAAAAATTGAAGATCCAATTATTATTATCTATCATTTTAAAAATATTTCTAATATGATCAATTACATTTCATGTAATAGTATTATTGATGCTTGTAGAATTGTTGATATATTATTCAAACAAGATGTGCACTTGTAGAAAATCTAAGATGACCCTTTTCATTCTTTGTAAAAATACTACTAATATTAATATAAAATTAACTTTATATTATTCAAATAAGGCATAAGTTTGTATGGTGTACCAAAAATAATAACTAGTTGTAG
>JARHVA010001389.1:3247500-3250000 GCA_037957365.1 Torreya grandis
TCTATACACACTTTTACAAATGTCTTGATAACATCTCTATATTACATTATGTACAGGGATATTCTATTAGCTATTATTTATAACCCTTGGCCCTTGTGTGAAATTTTCTTGAATATATATATATATATATATATATATATATATATATATATATATATATATATATATATATATATATATATATATATATATATATATATATATATATGAGATCTTGTGTGATATATACAAAATTTGAACATGTATATTGATTGCATGAATTGGCCCTTTATTTTGTGTGACATTTGAATGTGTCCCTTTTTGTGACATTACTCATGTCCTTTGCATGTGTCCCTTAAATGTGTAACATTTACTTATGCAAAATTTGAACATGTCCTTTGTTTGAAGCCCTTGTCCTAATTATATGGCATTTTTCTTATTGTGTTTATGTGCTCCTTGAGCTTGTTAATTTTTATGAGTGCCATGATACATATTATGCACTAACTAACACACATGATTCTAATTTTACAATCCACTACTACGAGCCTAATTGATACATTTATATAGGCCTTTCCTCATATGATTAAATACATGATTTGAATGGTACATATCTTACTATGTTGACATATTTTTTACATATGATACATAATTCAATAATCACATCATATTACACATGATGCAATGAAATTTTTATTTTGATATGAGTGACTTTAAGGACACAATTTCATCACCTCCAAACTAGGGAATTTTAGTGGGCTTTTCATACATGAGATAAACATCTTCAAGATCAAAAAATTAGTTTTAGGTACATAATACAGTTTCAAAGTTTAAAAATTCAATCATTGGTACAAATTATGAGGACATTCACATGCATATGCACTCAATTATAGGAAAAAATTAAATACTACTTGATATCTATGGACATGTACGGATAATGGATGAACTCCAATCTCCTTTGATTATGCATTCAAGAATGAAGGAAAATAATGGCAATTGAATCTACAATCCATTTTTAGTGGTTGATGAAATTAAAGTTCATAATGCATAACTTAGAAGTTCAATGCCCTCTATAATTACTCCCTATGAATCCATTACATATTCCAACCCATTTCATGTCATGGGGTTACAAAGAAAAATAATGAAAATTGAGGTTTTTTCATTCATTAATGGGCTTTATTTTCTATACAGGTTCAATCCAAATTGGGGATTTATCACCCGCAATTTTTCCATTGGTTCAACTAAGGAATCAACTTATCTAAGTGCTTTATGAGAAGAAAAAAAAATTTAATGCTTCAATGAATCATCATATCCAAAAAAAGTTACTAGAGAAACATTAGTTTTAAACATGCAAGTGTATTCCTTGTTATTTTTAATATTTTAAAATTCAAATTACATTTCAATTTTTTAGTTTCACATATGGACACTAACTAATTTTACATCATTGTAAGTTTTTCCATGGAACACCTTACATGATTTGAGATTTCTCACAAGGAAAAGTGTGTTGTACACACCCATGTATATATTTAATTTACTATAGTAATTTCATTTTTAAACTAAAGTGGGTGGAAATTTAGTATTTTAAATTTGGTCATGAATACTTGATAATGTATATTTTGGCCTACTTTAATTTATTTAAGCACTTAATCTAGACCTATTTCACAACCTCGCTCTATAATAAGAACCTATATGGGCATATCTATTTCTCATTTCTACCTTATGACTAAAAAAATGTTATAAATTACCAAAAACACATTTAATCATATGTGTAGACATTCTAGATCCCAAAATTTATAATTTCCCTTTAGGACAAGATTGATCAACAAGGGATAATAATGAAAAATGTTTTTGTAAGTTACACATCAATCTATTCCTTAGCCCTTATAGTGGAAAATTTTAAAATAAACCCCCCCTTACATATTGATACAGGCTTGAGTTTTTACCCTTTTATATTTCTATAAAGGACCATCTAAGTCACCTATTTTATCACTTGGAAATATCAATACACAAGCATACTTACACTATTTAATACTAAGAATTTTTTTTTTAATAATTTGAATCATTACTTATCTAAGTCAAGAGCCTATTTTATCCAATCCAAATAAAATAATAATCAAGTATTCAAGTTGTCTATATATTCATTCATATAGTCAAATGAGCACTTTTGCACAAAACATTCTAAATGGGGGAAGTATGTGGGCTTGATTTTCATCTTCATAGATTAGATATGTAGGTATAAATCATTCATCATGGGGTTGATTGGGGTTAGATCAATCCATTACACTTCCTAATTTTTATATTTGTAGGTTTTCATACATTACAATCCCTATTAGGGTTTCAAATTTGAAGAAGTAATTTGCAAGTATTTCACACATATTCAAAGGTCAAATTTACACACATAGGCTTGATTTAAATTATCACAGATGATCATTCCATGATTTACTTGTTTTTAGTAGATGAAAAAATTGAAAAATAGAGGATAATAGTGCTATTTTGATCCTATCCCCATTTAGATGATCCCATC
>JARHVA010001389.1:3255000-3335000 GCA_037957365.1 Torreya grandis
ACAAAACTTTTAATAGAAGAGGAGGTTAATGCTTTCCTCTTTTTTATAGGGGCTTATAAGGCCCCAAGACCAAATGATTTCCCTCTAGCCTTTTTCCAAGAGTTTTAGGAGATTGTGGGGTAGGATGTTACTAAGGTGGCCTCATATTTATTTAAGTATGGAAAATTATTGAAATAGTTGAATCACACATTTATGGTTTTTGTTTCTAAGAAAATAGATCCTATTTGTATGGGAGAATTCAAGCCCATTAACCTTTGTAATATCATCTACAAGATATTTTTTAATATTTTGATTTGTAGACTGTAGCCAATTCTATATCATTTAATTAGTAACATCCAAAAGGGATTTGTTTTAAGTAGAAGTTTTTTTAGTGCTACTATATCCACTAATGGATACCTTCATTCTATGGAGAAAAAGAATTTTCCTGGGATGGTCTTCAAACTAGACATCTCTAAGGCTTATGTAAAGTGGATTGGGGCTTTCTTTTCAAAATACTTGATAAAATAAGATTCCAAGATATAGTTATGCAACTCATTAAAACACGTGTCACTACCATCAAGTAATCTATCCTTATTAATGGGGTTTCTAAGGGATTATTCAATGTAGGAAGGGGTCTTAGGCAAGGAGACTCATTATCCCCTTAGATATTCATTCATATAGTGGAGGTTCTCAGTAGAAGTCTGATGAAGTTGTTGGGATCCTAGGAAATCAAAGGTATTAAACCTACTTCAACATTAGATCCTGCTGCCATACAATAATTTGTTGATGACACTATCCTATTTGGAGCTACCTCAATTGTGGAAGGTAGGAAATGGATGGAATCTCTCAAGGATTATGAGGATGCTTCTGGCCAATGTATCAACTATGATAAAAGCTTGATATAATTTTTCAATACATCCTTACCCTTTTAATAAAAAATCATGATTATTCTTGGTTTTTCAAGTGGTGAGCTCCCAAGAACTTATCTCAACCTATCATTAGTTGTTAAAGATGTTTCCCGCTTATGCTGGAATTCTATCCTTGAAATAATTTAAAATAAGTTGGTAGGATGGAAAGGGAAGCTATTGAGTCAAGCTGGAAAATATCAATTTTTGAAGGCCTCCCTTTAGGGAATTCTGATTTCTTTTCCCTCTTCAAAATCCCAAAATATATAGAATTTTTTTTTGAAATAATTTAGATGAATTTCCTATGGACTGGGGTGGAAGAGAGAAAAAAAAATGTACCTAGTAAATTGGGATAAAGTATGCAAACCTAAATTGCAAGGAGGACTAGGAATTAGAAAAATTCACTTGACCAACAAATCCATCTTAAAAAAAATTAGGTGGAATTTCATGAGTTATAGTAAGGAGTGGAGTAGTATTATGAGAGAAAATTACTTACCAAATAACAACCTTGATGCTTTCCTTCACACTTCTAGTATCCCTAGAGAATCAGTGATTTGGAACAATGTATTAAAAATTAAAACCCTTCTATAACAAGGCATTAAGTAAAAACTATGGGATGGTAGAAACATTAAATTTTGGGAGGATAGTTGGATAAAGGGCATCCATTTCTATAAGATACAAAATTTCCAGAGTCTTGCTAACAAAACCATTGATCACTTTGGGAGATTAGTTGTTGATTATCTTTTGTAGCTAACAGTGACTAGAAACAACTGTTAGAACCACAATGACATCTTGATTATTGAGGAATTATAACTTATCCTCCAAAATTGTAAAATTATTATATCCCCATCAAGGGATAAATTCTTTTGGGCCTAGGATAAAATAGAAATTTTAATAGTCAATTTGGCATATAATCTACTCCATGAGTTCAATGATGACTCAAACTTTTAGAAAAGGGTCTAGAATCACAACCTTATATCCAAAATCAATCATTTATGATGGCTTTCCAATAATAATAAGATCCTTACCATAGATAATATCCATATTAGAAGGTTCCAAATTCCTAACCACTATGCATTATGTAAAAAAGAGGAAGAATCAATTTCCCACCTCTTATTGCATTATGAGTTCTCGTGGGAGGTGTGGAGCCTAGCTTTGTAGAACTTGGGAGTCTATTAGATCATGAATCATGACCTCCCAAATGTCATTAGAGGCTGGTCATTCCCATTTTTCCACCCTTTATGCAAAGAGATATGGGCCCATAATCCCCCCATCCTGACTTAGGAACTTTATAAAAAACATAATAATATGATATTTAGAGATAAAGCGAGAGATCCCAAGGAAGTTTTCCATAAGTTTTCTAAATTGATGAAAGAAAATATCTCTTGTAGCACTTTGAAATTTGTTTAATTCCCTCCTAATAAGTTATAATTAAGCATAATCAATTAGTGGAGCATCCCAATCCGTATTTTTAGAACTGATAACTCTATGAGGATTGTTCATGCTTCTACCAAATGGACTCCCAATTTTGATAGATGGATGAAGCTCAATTTTGATGAGGCTGCTCAAGGTAACTCAAGTCAAGAAAGTGGTGGAGGAGTATTGATATCCAAAAAGTGAGAGCGTTTTGAAGCTTATGTTGGTAGAACAGGAGAAAACTCTAATAATGTTGTTGAAGCCATGGCCCTCTTTTGGGGTCTCAAGGTGGCTCTTTCCATTGAAATTAAAAATATCTTAATTAAAGGTGATTCAAAACTTATTATTGATGTTGTTAAAGAGAAATCAAGGGTGGGTTGGAAGATTGATGATATTATACAAGACACAAGGAAACTCTTTGGTTTTGAGGGAGTTAAGGTTAAGCATATTTACAAAGAGGGAAACTAAGTGGTGGATGCAATGGCTAATTTGGGAATCAGTATTTTCCCTCTAAGATGTTAGAGGAACCTAAACAATTTACCTACCAATGTTAGAGATTGCCTCCAATTGGAGGCCCAACCTTATTCACATCAATGACCTATATAAAACATTATTAGTTAGAATATATTTTAATATATATTATAATTAGGGGTCTCATGATAGACATTTGCCACTTGGAGGGGTGAATAGGTTTGGTCATCTACATGGATAATATGATGCAAGAGTACACTTTAAGTGATGGGAAATACCACATTCATAAAATTAATATTGGCAAAAGTTTGAGACATCTACCTAGATATCACATGAGGCAACTCCAATTCTTAATGATGCATTCTCCAACTGATAACCCACATAATTTACACTACACTAGAAATTATTGCTTGATTAATATTAATGATTTGAAGGTTGAGATCAGGGTTTTGATTAGTAATAAGTGTTGGTTAAATGATGATAGTCACACTATTATTTCTAGGCTCTTTTACATTAAACTATATTATTCTTGGGTGATGAAATTTACTTTGAGAAATCCTTTTCTCAATACAAGGAAAATCTTAATCATGGGTGGAGAGAAGGTTAGAATGGAGCCATAATCCTATGCTGAGTTTAAAGTAGACACCATGCTTTAGATAATTTGCTATGAGGAAGGCATTTCTCCTTTCCTAAAATGCCTCAATAGATTTGATGAAAACCTTTTAGCCCAATTTGCTGCATCTTGGGATATGGATCGCAAGGTTTGGGTTGGTAGAATCCAATTCAAAGTAAATAAAGATACTATTGCTAAATCCATGGGTTTATGATGTGAGGCCTGAAGACTAAAGAAACTGACTAATGTTTAGGACCCTAAAGGTATGAAAAAATTCTTCAAAGAAGGTGAGACTCCGGTTTGACTATAAGGTGGCTTTGATAAGGAGAGCCTCATATACCCCTAAGATAAGGTTTGTTTTCTTATTATGAAATATATTAATTTTAAAGGAAGATCTAAGTGTTACTATCATTATCACTTTTCTGTGTTAAACCATTTTCATCATAAGTTTCTTTTGAATGTTTTGTACTACCTATTGTCATCTCTTGATTCCTCTATCAAAATTGCCAAGAGTGTGCATGAAATCAAACCTGTAGTTGCTACCATCCCACTCCACTAAGACAAAATTTTCTATCTCCATAATTTCCAACTGGTGCTTTGTTCACTAAACCCATTAAATCTCATTTGGTTGATGAGGCCCATGATAGTGATTCGAATGTTAACATTCTTCTGAGTTTGAAATGTGGTAGACCTTTCAAAAACAAGGCCTCTATCCCTATCTTAAAATATTCTCTAGCCCCACTTAGATATCCCCACAATCCCAAGGATCTGGTCACAAATTTTCCAATTTCATGACCCCATTCTAGAAAAGGTTCTAAGTCCCCTCTTCTATAGGGAACCACTTTATCAACTCTAGAGGGTGTTGTAACTGGGTCCCCTATCCAATCACAAAAAGCATCAATTAAGGGGTTGTGTGAAATGAAGAATAATCCATCACACTTAGGTAATATTAAGAGGAAGGAAGACACTCGATAAAAATCTATGCCCAAAAAGGTGGGTAAGAAAAAATATAAAAATTATATTGGGGAAGAAAAGTAGGGAAATTTGACTATGGACAAGGAGCATCCTGAGCACCAAGAACAAGGGGAGGAGGATGTTAGTAAATATATTGGTAATGAGATCTTGGGGAGCACTGGTAAAAATTTGATCATTAAGAGATCTATCAAATTGGTAGGTGATAAAACCCCAATGTTGAAAATTGTTGACTACTCCTCGACCTCTGATCTAGAGGATAAAGTCAAAATAATAAAGGTAAAATCCACTCTTGATCAATGGGGAGAAAATGAGGGCACAAGTTACTTTAAGGAATTAGATAATTCCTTTTATGATTCTAATAAGTAATATTATAAGTCTATGGATGCTCTTGTGAAAGAAGCTACCAATGATAACATTTTTTACAATTGTACTTAGACCAAAAAGGATTTGGAGGAGGTTAAGAATGTGCTACATTCTCTTAAGAACAAAATGAAAGTGTTGACCACCTTGTCCATGAAAGTCATTCACCATGCTACTAATTCCCTATCTATCCTATAAGATAGTCTAGGTGAAGAAATAGACATGAAAGGTAAGGCTGATAGTAAGGTGGAACTCATATCTTTCTTCAAGGAAGATTGGAAATATATGCTTAACTAGTCTGGCTCTTTTTTCTTGTGACTGGTCTTTGGTCTTTTATACTCTTTTGCTAGTTTGTAGTTTGTTTGGTATTGTTCTACTATTTGTTTCCATCAGCTTATTTTATTTCCCCTGAGGATTTTTATAATAGGTATCTACACCTTTTTTTATGGCTTATCAATACCAAAAACATCCCTATGAAAGGGTTTATCATGAAGGATTTTCAAAATCAATATGCTCCTAAAAATATTGATGGTAAAAATATGATATCTAAGGAATCAAACACTCTATATAATTCATGAATAGTGTAAAATGATAATTTAAATACCACAAAATCTTTGATAAAAGGTTTATCTAAAGAATTCAAAGGAAAAACTATTTCTCTTCTTAGTATTTAAGTAGTGATACCTAATTCTTCTCTAGTCATGAATGAGATAAAAGATACTAATAATGATGAAATTACTCAAGATAAATATAAGTTCAATAATATAATTACAATATATGGATTACTTGTTTATTCATACCCTACTACAAATATATAATATGACTATAATCATTTTGATGATATCGATAATTGGTATCATATTGACACTAAAGACAATAAATGATTTTTCAAACAATGATATAGTGAAGGATTCAAAAAATTATAGGAATGAGTGGAAGTATAACTATATTTCTCATATATAGTGTTCATTTAATTATTTTATACATGATCTACATGGAGAAATTCCATTAGTTAGTAGGAAAAAAATTCCATTGTACATAGCTTATTGATGCTTGATTAAATTTATTATCGATTGTATTATTCTATCTTGGCACACATGTGATTACATGTAACTTTTATTCTATCCCTTCGATATTTTTTATTTGGTCCTCACCTCTTGATTGTCTATCATAATATGAACATATGTAATACTCATTCCATAGTGATTATAGTGCACATATTTTTTTTTAGAGGTATAATCACGGAGAGGGGGAGGTGAATCAATGATGCTAGATATTCAATACAATTCCAAACCCTTTAAACCATTAACCATTTAACACATAAAAATTATGAATCATACACATCATTCATAACAATGAAAATGGAAGATAAAACAAGATCAAACATAAAATACATGATATATGTGGAAAACCCTCTTGGGGGATAAAACCCACTGATCCCTAAAATATGGACTACAATATTATAATAGCAAGATCCAATATTTAGACCATCACCAACTAATCAAGGAAAACCCATCCCTTAGTTTGGTGAGATACCAATCCCATAAGGAGCTACTATCCCTATCTAGCTGAGTACCCACAATAACTAGACCTTTAGCAAGTTTTACCTTAAAAGGAGGAACCAACCACCTAGGTAACTAAGGACCTACTCAAATACCTTGAAAAAAACATATTAAACACCTATTATTTGTCTTCATCTGATGATAACCATATTTGTCTACACTCTTCACCTTCAATCTCTCTTAAGCCACCTATAGGGCTAACTCACTCAAAATGCCTCTTCTAGGCTCATTAGGTTAAATGACCTTTGTGTCATCCTACATCAACTTAATTATACAATAATGATTTATCATATTCACTCTTTATTTTTTTATCAATGAAATATAACTTCTCTTTCAAATGTTCTATCCTTTACTTGTATCCACACTTACACAACTAACATAATTAGTCTAATTAGACCTTGTACTTATACCAGACTCTTCCTTTAACCCATCTTGGTCAGATAAGATGCTTTAAATATTTGAACCAAAATTAAAATAAGCCCATAAACATGTTAAATATTATAAAAAAAACTATTCATAGGTCAGTCACCACCTCATTAGCCCCAAACCACCATTAGGTCTTGGTGAGACCTAAAATAATTAGGACTTCATACTCACATGTTACATGTAAGACTACTTGGAACACATTCATCCTTTACCAATGATTTTAAAAAATAAAACCTATCTCCAGTATCCCCTTGATCACTTTCATATGTGTCCATGCCACCTAGAACACCAAATCAACACTTAAACCTACCAATTACATCTCCTCAATCTTTAGGCCTTCATACATAGAAAACAAAGTATAAAACTTTTGAAGCAACTACTCAAATATTTCACATATACAAATTATTATATCACATGGGTTAAACATTCAATAACTATTTAACACATCTATGTGCTTTAGATACTTAAACACAAGCTCTAAGCACTAGAAATAATTCTCTTAAAATGACCACTTAGGCATGTCACACACATCTAAAATATAATTAAGCTATTTTAAATACATACATACATACATACATACATACATACATACATACATACATACATACATACATACATACATACATACATACATACATACATACATACATACATACATACATACATACATACATACATACATACATATATATATATATATATATATATATATATATATATATATATATATATATATATATATATATATATGTTAGGACTTGTTCCAAAGTCTTAACGTCAGGTTAGATTTTTGGTAGAAAATAAATTACTATTGTAAGAGGGGCATATATATATATATATATATATATATATATATATATGTTAGGACTTGTTCCAAAGTCTTAACGTTAGGTTAGATTTTTGGTAGAAAATAAATTACTATTGTAAATGGGGCATGCATCTTTTATAAAGACACCCCCATAAAATAAATAAACTTAGTTTAATTATTAGGTAGTTTTTATGTTTTATGTTTATTAATTAGATTTGTTTTACGGGTTGTTTTCCTGTATTTAGTTGGTTATAGGATTAGTTGTTTTTATCGGTCATTGGTAAAAACTATATAAATCCATATTTGCATTGCGAAAGGGTTAACGGAGTAAAGGCACCCTTATGTACTTGATTTTTTTGAAATTAATAAAATACTTGTGCACTCGCACTAAGCGGGGACAAGGTTCAACCTATTTTGATCCTGGAGTTATCAGTGGTATCAGAGCATGGTTGGGAGCACGGTGAATTCGAAGGAAGAAGGTGTGATTTCATTTGGCATGAAAATAAGGTATGCCATATAGTTTTGGTTTAAATATTTTGAAAAATTATTAAATTATTTTAATTTTTCAAAAATTATTTATATTTAAACCTGTATTTTCCATATACCACTGTCTGGGCTTTTTTTGATCATTCATACTCCATTCATACTCCATTTTTTCCTCTGTTAAGCCTCCTCCTTTGGCATAAAAATGAATTTTAGCATTTAAATGTTATTAATTCATTATTTTTGAGCCAAAACCAGATTTGTATGGCCTTTTTTATCTGAGAAAAATATCTGAAACTTTTCATTCATGACTGCCCATTCATTTCAGCTCTTTTTAAATCCAAAACCTCTGAAAAACATCAACAAATAGCATTGAAAACCTTGTGTTTGCATTT
Source organism: Torreya grandis (assembly GCA_037957365.1). NCBI lineage: Eukaryota > Viridiplantae > Streptophyta > Pinopsida > Cupressales > Taxaceae > Torreya > Torreya grandis. Next base: position 3,263,394 of record JARHVA010001389.1, read on the forward strand.
TAATTGATAAATCTGGAAAAATTTGAGTTGTACGGCCTATTTTACAGCTTTCAAATGCCCAAGATTCATTTTAAATCCATTCCCTGCAAAATACTTCAAAAATTTTTGCAAACACACTGTCAAAATCATTTTTTCCCAGCCTGTACGGATTTGTACGGTCTAGGTGAGAGAAAGCAGGTGAAGAAAAAGTTTCCAGCAGCAGCCATGGCATCCCAGGCAAGCATGGCGCTGGAATAAAATTCATAAATTTATTATTTGCTGTTTATATAGTTTTCTTTCAAATATTTGCTGTAGAGGGCCCACCCGGGAGGAAGGTTGAAAGAAAAGCTGAAAACAAAGGGAATTTTTTTTTTATTTACTCGTGTAATTTTTTTTTAATTTTCCCTCATACATGAAATCTTGTACAAATATAAATTTCTGAAAGTAATATTTTGTAAATGCTCTTAGAGCAATTGGTTAAGCTTATTTTGTTAAAAGCTTGCAAAGGAGGAGGTCAAGGGTTCAAATCCCTTCTTTTTGGAGAAAAGTTGTTTTTGCTTTGGAATATACCTTTTTGAAAAAGGAATATTCTCTTTTTTAAATTTAGAATATTTTAAAACACATACTTATTATATTGTGTTATTTATTTTTGAAAAAGGGGCGAAATTCAATATTTTTTTCTTTTGCATTGCTGTGGTGAGATAAGGGTGTAATTGGTGGAATAAGGTTGTAATTTGGTGAAATAAGGGTGCAATCATTGATTTTTGGTGTGGTTAAGTGCAAAACCCATCAAAAATACTTATTTTTTTATTTTACGCTCTACACGGAGGTTAAGTGCAAAACCCTGTAGAAGCAGTGTCTTGTGCAGTGAGTGTGATATTTGTTTCATTTCTTTCACATTTTGTCGCACGTTTCTCTACTGTACTTAATTTCATTTCAAAAATGCCAAAAATTAAGAATTTACTTTTAGATGGTGATAGATTAACAATTTCCAATTATTTAGATTGGAAATGATTGATGGAAGCTTCACTAGTGTTTAATGAGTTATGGGATATTGTTAAGAATGAAAATCCCACATTGCCAACAGAGCAGGCTAAGTTAGATATTTTCAATTTGCATGATTCTAAGGCCTTAGCTCACATTAAATGTTGTTGTACTCGTGATACGTATGTTCATATTGAAAATTCTCCTCATAGTTACACTGCATGGAAAACATTGTCAGATTTGTATGATAAGAAACCTAAGCATAAGAAGATAGATATTCATATGTAGTTTTTTACTTTGTCATTAGATGAGGATGGGGATATGGGAGAATATATGTCTAAGTTGAAAAATATCACTACTAAGTACACTAAGGCTAGTTTTGGAAAACTAGATGATGACCTCATAGTTACTGCTGCTTTGAAAGGACTATCGGGGTCCTATAGGAATTTTGTTGAAATGTTTCATGTCTCTGACAAGATCATAGGCATCACCTTTGATAAGTTGGCTAAGTTGCTCATCCAACATGACCTCTCTCTACACAAGAAATCCAAGAAAACTGAAGAAGCCCATGTTTTAGAGTCAAAGCCTAGTTCATCTTCATCTGGGCATCAAAACAATAGAGGAAACAGTTATAGAGGGGGTCGAGGTTATAGAGGAGGTAGATATCAAAATAGAGGTATGGGTCATTCACATAATCAACAATCTAATCAATCACATTCACATGAAACAAGTGATCGAGGACATGGTCACAATTCATATAGGGGCAGAGGTCGAGGTAGATCTAACATTCAGTGTCATAGATGTGGAAAATTTGGTCATATTGCCTCACAATGTAGAGTTCCTTTTGATAAAATTTAGAGGCCACAAAAAGTGACTAAAACTAACTCTACTCAGTATGCCAATCATGACTATGATGAATCTAGTAATGTAGCCCATGAATTTGCATTTACTTCTTTGGGGCACATTGATTATGTTGAATATGAGGCTAGAGATGAGCTCACAGATGTATGGGTTTTAGACACAGGAGCAACCAAACACATGACATTTAGGAGAGATTTATTTTGGTCTTATAAGGAAGCTTCTCTCTCTCCAGTTGCCTTAGCAGATAAGTCTATGCATACACCACTAGGACTTGGTTCTATTCTAATTCTTCTTACTAATGGGTTTATAAAATACTTAGAGGATGTTTGGTATGTTCCCACATTGAAGAAACACTTACTTTCTTTGGTAACTATTCGAAAGAAAGGTTATCAAATTGTGCTTGAAAATGGGCTCATTTACATCAATTCAGTGAAGGATAATTATAAAACCATGTATACAGGATATGAAGATGGTAACTTGGTTAGATTGCATTGTAAGGTGCTTCCTCCAAATATAGAACTTGTAGCAGTTGTTGATATAGGTACATGTACTATGTCCACACAACGGTTATGGCATCTCCACTATGGACATTTGAATATCCACTCTTTAGTGGATTTGTAGAGATATGGTATGGTGAATGGATTTCCCACTTTTTGCAAAGATGGTATTCTTTGTGAGTCATGTGTTTTGGGCAAACAAAATCAGGAAAAATTTCCTAAACAGTCATCTTGGAGAGCTAACGGATGTTTACAGTTAGTTCATAGTGATGTATGTGACATGAAGAAGACATCCATTGATGGGTGTAGATACTTTGTCTTGTTTATTGATGACTTTTCTAGGATGACTTGGGTATTCTTTATGAAAAACAAATCTAAAGTTTTTGCTAAGTTTGTTGATTGGTTACACTTAGTCGAAAAAGAAATAGGTTCACATTTGGCCACTCTTCGTTCAGATAATGGAGGTGAGTATACCTCTAATGAATTTTTAGACTATTGTCGAGAACATGGAATTCATCGACAATATAGTAATGCTTATACTCCACAACAAAATGGAGTATCTGAACGAATGAATAGAACTTTAGAGGGCACATCATGTGCCATGTTGCACTATAAACAGCTTGATGATAAGTTTTGGGCCGAAGCCATTGGTACTGCAGTGTATTTGAGAAACAGGTCCCCCACAGTTGCACTTTTGGGACAAACTCCATATGAGGCATGGTATGGGTTTAAACCCAAAGTTAAACACTTGAAAGTGTTTGGATGTCTTTGTTTTGCTTTGGTTCCTCCTAAACATAAAACTAAGTTGGAACCACGAAGTCAAAAATGCATCTTTCTTGGTTATTCTGAAGAGAAAAAGGGGTTTCGTTTGCTTGCATAGGATTCAGGTAAATTCATAGTGAGTCAAGATGTAATATTTGATGAATTTGGGACTATGAACACTACAGAGATTGATTCTCAACTTGATAGATTAGAGAGGAAAAATGCAAAAAGAGATAAGGGTTTGAATAATGGGGATAACTCTTCGAAGTTATGGTATGAGATTCAAATTCCTTCACTTTCCTCTCCTTCATCTACAAGTTCACAGGGTGATGACTTAGAAATTGTTGAAAATTCTCTAAGTCCCCCATCGAATGATGCACATAATGAGAATTTAGGAGTCCCTGATTTGAATAATTTGTCTAAATATCCAAAATGGGCTCAAAGTAATTTTTCTGACTTGACAACAGATGAAGTTGGTTTAACAGGGCCCAGGAATACTCGAAAATAGGTGAACTATGCTATGGTTGTTACTACTTCTTCCACTGAGCCATCCACTTTTGAGGAGGCATCTACTGAACATGTTTGGCAACAGGCAATGAAATGTGAGTATGATTCCATACTCAACAATAATACATGGGTTTTAGTTGATCCTCCTCCACATGTTAAACCCATCAGATGTAAATGGGTTTATAGGACTAAGTATAAATCAGATGGCTCCATTGATAAACATAAGGCAGGACTTGTTGCCAAAGGATATGCGCAACAAGAAGGTATTGATTATGAGGAAACATTTGCACCAACTGCCAAATGGCACACTATTCGTATGGTACTTGCCTTAGCAGCACAAAATGGTTGGAAAGTACATCAGTTGGATGTTAAAAGTGCTTTTTTAAATGGTGATTTATAGGAAGAAGTCTATATGAAACAACCTCAGGGTTTTGAACAGGTGGGTGCTGAACACAAAGTGTGTAAATTGACAAAAGCTTTGTATGGACTCAAACATGCACCCAAGGCTTGGTATGAGAAAATGGATTCATACTTGAAATCCATTGGTTTTCATTGCAGTGAATCAGATGATACTCTCTATTTTCGAGTGTAGGGTAAGAAAATGGTGATATTAGTTCTCTATGTTGATGACTTGTTTATTACAGGTAATGATGAAAATCATAACAAGTCTGTGAAGAAGGAATTAAAAGATGGGTTTGAGATGACAGATCTTGGACTTCTTCACTACTATCTAGGCATAGAGGTAACTCAGAAAGATCATAGTATTTTCATTTCACAAACTAAGTATATTTCTGAGTTATTAGAGAGGTTTGGCATGAGTGATTGCAAACCTACCCTCACTCCCATGGAAAGTAACTTGAAATTGTCTAAGGATGATAGCAGTGCCTTTTTTGATGGCACCACATATAGACAATTGGTGGAAGGTTTGATATATTTGATGACTACCAGGCCCGATATTTCATTTTCCATTGGAATTTTATCTAGGTTTATGCATGAGCCTAGAGAAATTCATTGGCATGCAACAAAATGAGTACTTCATTACCTTTAGGGAACGAAAACATATGGCCTTGAATACCACTACAACAAGAACTTCAAACTTGTTGGATATTGTGATGCAGATTTTGGCGGATGTGTGGATGACAGAGTGTCAACCACAGGATACACTATGCATATGGGTTCAGCTGCCATTGCTTGGTGTTGTAAGAAGTAGGATACAATGGCAAATTCATCAATAGAATCAGAGTATATTGCAGCATGGGATGCTTCTAGAGAAATTGTTTACCTTCATCGTATTCTTGAAGATCTTTAGGTTTCTCAGTTTGCTCCTACACAGTTATACATTGATAAGCAGAGTGCAATCAAGATGTCCAAGAATCCAGTGTTTCATGCCAAAACAAAACATATGGATGTCAAATACCATTATCTATGAATGCTGGTGGCAAAGAAAACTCTTGATCCAATATATTGCCCAACTGCCGATCAGACAGCTGATATCTTCACAAAACCCCTTGATAGAATCAAATTTGAAAAATTTAGAAAAATGCTTGGTATGTGTCCAAAGACCTGACTTTGGATCATAGGGGGGTTTGTTAGGACTTGTTCCAAAGTCTTAACGTTAGGTTAGATTTTTGGTAGAAAATAAATTACTATTGTAAATGGGGCATGCATATTTTATAAAGACACCCCCATAAAATAAATAAACTTAGTTTAATTATTAGGTAGTTTTTATGTTTTATGTTTATTAATTAGATTTGTTTTACGGGTTGTTTTCCCATATTTAGTTGGTTATAGGATTAGTTGTTTTTACCGGTCATTGGTAAAAACTATATAAATCCATATTTGCATTATGAAAGGGTTAACGGAGTAAAGGCACCCTTATGTACTTGATTTTTTTGAAATTAATAAAATACTTGTGCACTCGCACTAAGCGGCGACAAGGTTCAACCTATTTTGATCCTGGAGTTATCAATATATATATATATATATATATATATATATATATATATATATATATGATCAAGGGAATATCATTATAAAAAATACTTTTTTATAATCCTTATATACTTATATAACATCTCCATACTCATTTTCTTTTTCAATTCTGCTCAAAACACCTTCAACTCACTCCTGCAACATGGTCACTCAATCTGCCAGTGCATTCAATAAACATTGTCAACTTATAAGAACATTTTCACATTGAATATGGATTGTTTAAACCTAAAAAATACTTATATGTTTTTATAATTTATTATACAACACTCTTGAATATTTATTTCATCTTAAAATATCAAAATACCATCAAGAATAACTCAAATATCCTTCTCAGGTCACTTGTAAAATATGGTCAACTTTGTAGCTTAATATATTTGAATTTATAGATATTAAAAAATTATAACTTAGTTATATTTATTATAATTGAATTCCTCTTCAACTTTTATTTTTACATCATCTTAAAATTAATCATATATCAAAAGATATTAGTAAAATACTACAGACTACTTTTTCCCTTTGCTAATACAAATGCCAATGGTCACTAGTAAATGCAAAAATATATACAAACACGTGTCTTCATATTGTGTCCTCACACAACTTGATAAAACATTCTTATTTTATCTCCTCTCAATCCTCCTAGCTTTAACTCTTTAATGCTGACCATTTATCCTTGACATAGGCTTCCATGATTAAGACACTTGGTACCCCCACATACCTTTTGAGCACATTATTATCAATCCTCCCTGCTCTTACACCACTTGGCCATCCCGTGTGTCATTGATATTCTATCAAATCATCATGATTGAGACACATTTAACTATCATAATCAATCTTAGGAACTTTTGACATTTTGACTTCAGTCATGTTGTTGGATCACAATCTGGATGATAGATGTTAAACGTTAGATCTATCTTAACTAGTTAACCCCAAATTTTAATGTAGTTAAACTAGATGGTCTCTAACACATCATAATTTGTAAGAGAAACTTTGAAGGTTTATTTATTGAGATAAAAAACACTTCAAGATTCCAAATATTTAGGGTACCTTCTTAGCACTATAGATAACATCTTTATGAAAACCTTTGACCACTATTGACTTTCTGAGTACATGCACTAAATACACAAACTTGCTAGTTTGTTCATATCTGCATGATGTGCAATGACAATCTAGATTATCATAAGTTATAAGATGCATGTTTCTCTTTCTAAATGACCAAATGACACTCCAAAACTTCACCAAGACATTTATGGATGCCTCATAACCTCTTCTTTTCCCTTACTGATATGCACATATGCCATATACTCTCCAAGCTATCAATCTAATCACTTTGTCATTAATGCATTAGTATTTCATTCTCTCTTTAACATCAATGACAACTTAACATTAATGACCATGATCAAAAATATCTCCCTTTGTCATTTATGGAAAAACACCCTTAGAATGACTTCTTACTAATTTTAACTCCTTCATTCTAATCTTTCTCCCCCTTTGACATTAATGACAAAGGGTCTCTTCCTCAATATTACAACTTGATTATTGACCTAAAAAACTACTCTCAGATTTTAGAAATATCCTACTAACATCAATCTCCATATCATGTCATCTATTCTTTGAATAAATCAATCTTAACTTGGGCTTCTCTAATCCTTGGACCTGTCTACCTATATAATTCACAAGTTTTCTTTGCTCATGCATGAAGATTCAATACCTTGTCAAAACACATGAATTGATTTGAAAAATTCATCATATCAATATTATTTAATTTATAAATATAGAAAACATCTTCAAACTTCTATCATGACTAAAGCATCTTCACATATGCTTCCCCTCACATCATGCACATCTTCAAATGATATTCTTATCTTGAAACATCAACCAAATCTCAACTGGCATCCACCATGCTTCCTATTGATTATCAAGTGTCTTATTTAAGCCTAGATAAGGACACCCTAACCCATAATTTCCTATAACAATGTGAAACTAGGTGTTTCCCACAACCCCTCATATTCCTTTTCCTCCTTGGTCATCTAAAACTGATAGTTCTTCTTCTTATTATTAGACTTAAGAGAAGCAACTTTCTCATCCACTATAATATTATCCTATTATTTTAAGAATGAATTGATAATACATGGAGATAATAAATATTCATGATGTACCTCATCAATAGACATTGAAAACTGATGTTCTTCACATGAAACTTGTTTAGTAATAGCATGATGTTTACTTGTATCCATACACACCTCAGAACTAGCCTCAACTAGCACCTTGGTCTTTTCTTTGAGCTCAAATTGAACTAAATTTTGATTTTACTTTTCTATCTAGACAGATGACATAATCTCTTGGCATTCCTAAACCTTCTTCATATCTAATTCCTCTTTTTCTTTATCAAGTAGTCCACTTTGATCTTTCAACTCAACTGGATTAGTTTTCTTGGTTTTTGCTTCCATAGGTTTCCATACCAAGGATTGACCTTTCTTGAGCACACTAAGATGTACATACACCTTCTTATGACTTGATATCTTGATTATAAAATATAGTTCTATATGAACAACTTGATGACAACTGAAACAAATAACATCTTGTCTTTTAGGTTCATTATGCTCAAGATTGACTGTCTTAGGTCTCCATACATGGTTTAGTATTTTCCCATGAATTCTAGGGTATAATATAGAAATATGTCCCATGTCATTTCAATTATAATATACTAAGTTATCCATACCTATAGATGACCATTTGTTATTCCTTCTATAGTTTCTTGCCTTGAGGCCAAAAATATTACATGCAAAGTAGTGACCATGAAATGAAATTTCATACGTTATAACATTTGGTTGCCTGATAGGTCTTCTCATGTTGCACTTCATGATTGCATACTTATTATCTTTAGTTGACCTCTCTTTCTCTTTATTATCCTTATTTACCTTGAAAAAAAATAACTCATGCTCATCCTTCAATGAATCTAGCTTGGTTTTCAATTGAACGCTCTCATCCTTTTTAGTTCTCATACTTGAACTTGCAACCTTTAACTGAATTATGAGAACTTGGATAATATCCTTATCCATCTTAGCTTCTTTATCCATGTCATCCTTAAATATACATGCTTGATCTTCAATAATATTTATAGAATCAAGATTGGAATTCAACTCATCATGCTCACCTTTCTTTGAACTAAACTTGGCATTTGTCTCTTCTAATTGAGTCTTGAGTTGTCTACATTCTTCTTCTTTTGAACTTAGATTTATATTTGTAACCCTTAATTGATCCTAAAAAATTATAATATTCCATTTATCATGTTTTTATCTTGAGTTTTCCTTCAAGGATCATATTTCCTTATTGATCTTGATGCACTCATCCTTTATAGCCTTAAATCTTGAGGCCATAATCTTATTCTAATATTCTTCTTGATCATACTCAGTCATCTTACCTTTGTACTTCTCAAAAAGTGCCTTGTACTAATTGTAGTTTTATTCACATAATTTTAGACATGCATAAGTAAGCTCTACTTGATTCTTCAACTCTTGATTATCTTTCTTGAATTGCTTAGCCATATTGTACCTTGGTTCACCTTCAAGTGGTTAAACTTACAAAGAAGGTTCTACTCTGATATCAATTGTTAAAGGTACAATCACTAAGAGGGGGTAAATTAGTGGTGTTATATATTAAATATAAATCCAAAACCTTAAAATTCTTAACCATTCAACATATATAATCATGAGGCATACATATCATTCATAACAATGAACATGGAAGATAAAACAAGATCAAGCATTAAATACATGATATATGTAGGAAAACCTCTTGGGGGATAAAACTGACTGAACCCTAAAATATGGACTATAGTCATATAATAATAAGATATAAAATTTATACAATAACAAACTAATCAAGTAACACCCATCCCTTAGTTTAGTGAGACACCAATACCATAAGGAGCCATTTCCAATATCTAGCTAAGCACCAATAAGAACTAGACCTTTAGCAAGTTTTATATTTCAAGGAAGAACCAACCCCCTAGGTAAATAAGAACCCACTTATATACCTTGAAAAAATAATATTAAACACCTATTTATTCTCTTCAACTGATAATGACCACCTTTGTCTACACTCTTCACCTCCAATCTCTCTCAAGTTGCCTCTAAGACTAACTCACTCAAATTGCCTCTTCTAGGCTCATTAGGTCCAATAACCTATGTGTCCTCCTACATAAAATTTATCAAAAAAACATGAATGATCCTCTTCACTCTATGTTTTTCCTTAATTACATTTACCTTCTATTTCAAAGGTTCTCTCCTTCACTTAAATCCACACTTCCACAACTAACACAATTAGTCTAATTAGACCTTATATTTATACCACTCTCTTCCTTTAACCCATCTTGGTTAAAAAATATGTTTTAAATATTTTAAAAAAACTTAACATAGGTCTATACATATGTTACATGTGAAAACCACATTCTTCATAAGGCGGTCATTACCTGATTATCCGTAAACCACTATTAGGTCTTGGTGAGACCTAAAACAATTAGGCCTTCATACTCACATGTTACAAGTGAGACTACTTGAACCACCTTCATCCTTTAAAAATTATTTAAAAACATAAAAAATATATATAATAGATCATTTATCACTCTCATATGGGTTCATGTCACCTGGAACACCAACTCAACACTTGAACATACCAATTAGTTCTCCTCACTCTTTAAGCCTTCATACATAGAAAACATAATCTTAAAGTTTTGAAGCAAATACTAAAATATTTCACATATAAATATGATTATATAAATTTTTTGAAACATTAAGGAAATATTAAAAACCATTATTTGATTTATATAATTCAACACAATCTCTAAGCACTAAAAATAACTCTCTCAAAATGACTACTCAGGCTAGTCACACATAGTCAAAATACAATTAATCTATTTTGAATATCTATATCTGATCAGGGGAATATCATGAAAATAAATAATTTATAATAATATTTAGATACTTATATAAAATCTCCATACTCATTTTATTCTTTAATTCTACTCAGAAGACCTTTTACTCATTCCTGCAACATGGTCACTCAATCTGCCAGTGCATTTAACAAACATAGTCAAATTATGAGCAATTATTCACACTGAATATGGATTGGTAAAACCTCAAAAATACTAAAATATTATTATAATTTATTATTCAAAACTCACCAATAGTTTTTTCATATTTAAATATCAAAATGCCATCAAGAACAACTCAAATATCCTTCTTAGGTCACTTTCAAAACATGGTCAAACACACAGTCAACTTTGGATATTAATATATTTGACTATATAGATATTAAAAAAATCTAACTCACTTATATGTATTATCCTTGAATTTTTATTCAATTTTTTTTTTACATCACCTTCAAATTTGTCCTAGATCAAAATATATTTGAAAAATACTACATACTAGTTTTTTCCCTTTACTAATTCAATATGATCACTTTGTCATTAATGCACTAGTATCTCATGCTCTATTTGACATAAATGACAACCTAACATCAATTAAAATTATAAAATTATTTTATCATGTTACATGATCATTCTTGAATACCATCTATTTACAAATAATTTGGCTTCCATTTTAGCACACATGATTGCATACTCTCAATTTTACATAATACATAAGAATACATCTATTCTTTCCCACCAGGGGTATGAAAATTGTTATCTCCACATATTATATTGAGTTACATATTTGTGATATGCACATATAGTGAGGGCATATATGACACTCTTCACCACTGATGAGACTCTTCACAACTTATAATAGAGAAACAAACTACAAGAATGAAAGAAGAATAAGACAACAACATAAGTTGAGCTAAGTCTACACTTTCCTCGATTAACCATTAAAATATTTACACTACATATAAATATATAAGGAGGTAAAAAACTCAATTATTTATCAATATTCATACAAAAGAGTAGGTGTACACCATAATCCTAGTGGAAGGATCCATTACAATGCCAAAATTAGACATACATATAGGAGAAAGAAGTAGTGAGAAAGAAGAGAGGTTTCAAGAGTCAATTATGGATGTAAAGTACTCACATAAAAGTTATAAAAAATAAAAAAATCCAAAAAATAGTTATGGAGTCTCTCTTCAAAAAAAATTCTCCTAATTTGATAATGACTTGATCAAGGTGGTGTAGGAGATGCTATATTGCTTTGTTGACTCGCCTTTAAGCTATTGAAACTACCCACTAAGAGTTATTAAGAGATGAAAAGTAATGTTCTTGGAGTATAATTGTATGTAAAAAAAATTAATACCTATAATCAATAATCTTTCCACCCCTATTCTTCAATATCCTTCACAACTCTCAGATTTTCTCTTTATGGATGCTTATTCCTTGTATCCCTATTTTGACATAAAGCTCCTTGGTTTTAATTATATGTAACACTTATAAGAAAAATTAAATAATATTTTGGTACCCTTTATCCCATTTCATCTTCAAAAAAAAATTTAGGACTCAAATCCTAAGGTAGACCCACTTACTCAACACCCAACTTTCCTAATTAGGCCTTAAAGAAGCCTATAGTACTAGAGACCATAAAATATTTATATAAAACCTAAAAAATATTTTATTTAAAATTAAATAATTCTATATGGAAATTTTTTAATCAATTCCAAGGGATGGAACTTAAGTTATGCAAAAACCAAGCTTTTAGCCCTAGATTGGCCTACACACAGGCCTAAGTAGGTTGAGAGAAAAGAAAATGCATAGAGTTATAGGAAAATTAAAAAAATTAAGAGACATATATTAGGTCTTTAAAAACTCCCATAAACCAATAAAAGAGTAATTTTCCCTTGAACACTCTCCAAATCTCTCTAGTATGCCAATTTCCACAATTCTAAATGCATTCAAGGACTGTCAACCAAGTTGTGTTTTTATTGTGGTTTTTGATCAACTTATAAACATTAAAAAAATATTTAGATTCCTTTAATTTATATTACACATCTCAATTAACCTTATTTTTTTCATTCTTTTACCAATAAGACACTTCTTGATCACATTTGTGTAAAACTCACTTGGCTGTAGGTATCCTTAGACTGTGTATAACTCCTCATAACATGTTAGAACCCTTTCTAGGATTGTTTAAGGTGGTGAAGGTTTATTTAGGTATTATATTACATTTATACATGAATTAAATTTTACCTTATGTTATTAAACCTACCATTAAATCCTTTAAACCTCTTTGGAGTTGTTCGTTAAGCATGAGGACTTACTAGATGACTGTCACAACAACAAACACCCCAAATTCTTCAAATAGTCTTGAAAATGATGAGTATTATCTTAATAAAGGTGTGTTGTATATTTTTTTTTATAAATTTAAAGTTTTTAATAACCATCCATAGTTTTTAACATCATCACAACCTGTATGTTTTCCTCACATTCTTAGAGGTAGGACTATAAGTCTATGTTTTAGGCCTTGACAGTTCCTAACAACTGTCAAGCTTTGAGAATGAATTTCTTGGTGGGATATTATTATTACATTAAAGTATAATAGCTTATGGGATATAATTTATATATCCATAATTAATTATATTTTCTATGTCCCAACCTATATCCACAAAAAATCACTCAAATCATCTCTTGGATGCAAACCTATAGGTCTACATTTTCTAGCTTAATACTATTCCCCAAGCCATTCTTGAGATGGTTTTACAAATTTTATAGGAGATATAAACTTATATAATATTCCCAATTCTATTATTTAACTATTAATATCCTATACACATCTATTCAATTCAAATTGAATCCTTTTTCTTCATAGGTTTGCTCATATTCTAGACACGATCCATCTAGATTACACTAGCTTGTTGCATTCTAGTTGTAGATGGTTTGTTTATGAAAAAAAGATTAAATGGTCGTTATATAAAGACCATAATTAGATATTTAATGTATTAAATATTCCTTTCCAATATTTTTTACTCTTCAAACTACCCTCAAACCTTATATTCATCTAACCATTATAGTATATAACTGAAGTTATTGATTCTAGACATGCAAACAATCTTGATTAAGGATAGATTGTTTAAGAAGGATCAGAAGATACCTTATGAAATTTTATGAATATATTAATACCATTAGCATGACCTGAATACTCTTCATAAAAACACAAATTCCTCTGCAACTTGAGTATGAGATCATGTAACTTTCATTCTCATATCTAAAGGCCTATTTAAAGAAGACTAAGATTACAAAGTCTCTCATAAAATATTATCTACCATTTAAACGATAATATTCATATTAAATATATTAATATGAATAAATATATGTTTTTAGAGGCTTTTTAAATACTACTCAAGGCAAAAAACCTTCAAAATCATCAAAACTCTGCCTGCCATCTTCATAAACCAACAAACATAACCCTTTTCTTGTCTCTATAGTGCTCACATATGACAAATTAATGATAAAAGTAATTTTGGGGGACCACTATGATATTAAAATACCCAAAACCATACTTCACCTTCAAAAATGAGCTACAAAACCCATTAAATTGTCTAAAACCAAGCTAGTGGGGTTTTAGGAGGGTTTTACATCACTTTTATTGTTAACGATGGTTCATAAAGTTAAGCCCATGAAACACTAAACCAATACATGGAATTTAAAGGGAATAAGGTCACCTATATTATTACCTTAAGATAATTTAGTCAACTCAATTTCTCCTTCATAAACCATAGTTAAGAAATTGACCCTTCTTGGTTTGTCAAGGACTCAAGGAAGAACTTGAGGAGTTTTTTGCATGTTTTGGACCTTTTATACATTTTTAAACATGAATAATAAATTTAATGGGTTATATGATTCTTTTTAGGATATTCACCATCTAGATCTATGATCCTCATGGTTGGAGATGCTTAGTTTCACCATAAAAAAACTATCAAAACTCATATAAATGTCTTCTTGACTATGATATTATACTGTAGCTTGTTCCAAATACCAAATGGGAGTGTTCTTTCCCTACAAAAAGAGAAAAAAATCTACCAAAAATCCTTTTGTAATTTACTCTTGCTATGATATGTGCATCATACTATATTTGAGGGTTTCAAATAGTGCATAGAGATTGATATATAATAGAAGTGCATATTTGCCAACATTTCAAGGTTGTATGGATCCAATATAATATGACATCATCTTTCATGAATTACACGTGGGCTTAACTGACTTATATTTTCTTGATTAATGTCCTTATTCTTGATGCTTTTTAGTGAAATCTACTTAATATTAAAACACATGAACCTTAACCATTTTAGAAAATTACCTTAATATTTCCAAATTTGCCTTAACCTTTGATAAAAATGGGATTAAAATATTTATTTTATCATGACTTTTCCTCTTCATGTACCTACTTACTATGATCATCATCCAATCTTGATGAGTCATCATTTACCAATGTCATAACCTAAATCAAACACAATCTTTAACTTTAAAAAGAATCTTAACATTGTCAAATTTACCTTAAACAATGCTAAGATTTTCATAGGAGGAATAAAACTATGGAGATAACTATGAAATTAAGGATCACAACCCTTAGACATGGAATAAATAACTAACACCTTGACATAACCTAAGGACTTGTGAACAAGACATCACCTATTGAAAAAATATGACATCAAAACTGAAGGTTATTAAAGGCTATCCACAAAGTTAAAAGGTTAATGACCATGTTTTGAATTATACTCACCTATGGTATCCAATTTTGGATAACATATTTGGTGAATTCATGGGATTGCATGATTTATATGCACCTTAGAGTAGTTGCCTCATCCATCCATTGGGATATGGAGTCACCTATCACTCAACTTTAGATTTGATTTCACCTTAAATCTGACTGCAAATACACCAAACAAGTAAAGATAATTTATATACCTCCAAAACACACAACAAAACAATAAAATCACACCAAATCAAGACACATACACCTATGATACAAAGCACTTAGGGAAAGTAAAAAACAAGAAAAATACTAAGTAAAACTAACCTTAAGGCTTTATTTTGGCTTACTCTCCCATGATATGACTCTAGATATCAATATGATCAGACTTGATATCAATATTACGATCCTCCTTCCCTCCCCAAATAACATTATCAAGCTTGCCAACCTTCATATCAATCTTATCAAGATTTCCATAAAAAATATTTAAGGTATAATGATGAGTATATATGTATACAATTTCAAGCTAAGAAAGAGAAAGAATCTCAGTTGCTCATGATTATGCTAAATAATGAAATATTAATGAGAAATATTGATAAAAGAGTAGATTTTGCCCATTTTTTTCCTATTCATCTTAGTCAAAATCTAAGGGGCTCATTATAGTTTTCAAAGAGTGAGTGGGTAGTTTTTAAGGAAGGAAACCAACATGTCTTAACCAATGAAAGGTTGGGAATAAGAGATTTAAATCAATGCATGGATGATAGGTTGGAAAGATGAAAAATCAATAATTCTAATTCCATCAACCTCAAGTAACATCTCCAACCCCAATTCAGTCATCTTTTATTCTAAACCTCCTCTAACTTACAATATATCATCATAAATTTGAAGCTAAGAAAAATGCTACACCTATGCAAGCTCTTTCTCAAAAAAACTCCTCTCATGCGCATCATAGATTATAATAAGGAAGAGGTATTAGATTCTAAGCCAAGGAATTTTTTAAGCTTCTGAAGCCCTTTATCTATGCGTCAAGTTTCAACACACCATCAAGAGGAAGTTATTAAGTTTAAAATTCTAAG
The DNA here is from genome assembly GCA_037957365.1 of Torreya grandis. NCBI lineage: Eukaryota > Viridiplantae > Streptophyta > Pinopsida > Cupressales > Taxaceae > Torreya > Torreya grandis. The sequence continues at coordinate 3,279,729 of JARHVA010001389.1, forward strand.
TTGGAATCAAATCGTAGAGTCATGAGGGAAGAAAGATGAAAAATGCCTAGATTTAAAAATTGAAGCTAAAGAGGAACTTTTACCTATACCAACCTCATCCATCTATTTTCAAGAAAACCAAGCCTTCCCATCATGGAATTATATCCAAGAAGGCATCCGAAACAATAAGTAAGTCCTTGTTGAGAAGGTTAAAGACCCAAGCATATCAAAATTTATGAGATTGATTAATGGATGGAAGGAAAAGAAGGAGGAATATGTTAATTTTTTATTTTTCCCCTTCTAAGATCCTCTTAATAGGACTATTTATCTCTAAATACCAATCTTAAAGAGTTCCTACCCAATCTCCAAGACAATTCATGAATTCATCTCACTCTATCAAATGAATAAATATGCCTCCCCACCATCTCCCTTTTGGAATAAAATCTAGTTGCATGGAGAATTGATGAGAAACCAAGTGGAGATATTAATTATCTAAGTGAAAATGATGAAAAAATCATCATTAAAACTCCCCTTGGTGAAGAAAAGGGAAAATCAATCTTTAAAGATGAGGAGAAAGGTGATCTTGATGAAGCAGAAACATACTTTAAAGGAGAGAACACTCTTAAGTGTGAACAAAGATCAAACAATATTACTGTAGTAGTTTCCCAACCAATTAGTCATATCCAAGAGATCATGGATGACCAAAAACAACACTTCTTGGAATCTCTTGATGTATTGGAATAGCTAACTAAAATAGAGATGCATTTGGATATATTTCAAGATGCCATAAGTGTCTAGGAAGAGGTTAAATATTTTTTTGAACTCTCTCATTTGATTGAAAATTATGGCATTCTTTATTGTTGAAAAGAGGAATTGGTTGAATTGAAAATATAATAATCATAAGGAATAATTTGCTTAGAGAATATTAATGAAGGGTTTTCAGTTGATCTTAAAGTGGAAGATCTCCCAAATTAACAAGGTGAGATTTTGAGTAAACTTGACATGGCTTCCAATGAGCAAGAAACAAAGGTTGAGATGGTAGAATTATAGTTACACCATGATCACATGGATAAGTTTTAAGTTATTTATAGTCCTATTGACCAAAGTTTGGTCTACATACCAAAAAATATGCCTAATGCAAAAGTTTAGTGGAAAGAGAAAGATCTTCTTTCTACAGTTGCAAAGAGCAAGTATCTAAATATTTTTTCATAGTGCATAAGCCTTCAAGGGTCAAGAAAAATTTCATGTGTAGTTCAAGGAAAATATAAGGAAACAAATCCTTTTGGGCCAAGTCTTTACTTGAAGTCTTTTAGACCTTTCATTTCACTAAGTGTTAATTCTTTGGGGCTTTCTTTTTCTAAGCTAATTCTGTTAGGAATCTTTCTTTCAGACTAAGTGTTGAATTATTTAAGATAAATTATCCAAGATAAAGTTTTTGAAGGAATGAATAATTTTTGACAAAATATTTGAAGCAAAAGACAAAGACCTATTTCTTTCAAGAAAATTGTTCGAACAATTTTCCTGAAGTATAATTCTTTAATGAAATGGTCATATACATCTTTTCTAAAGGTTATTTTCTTCAAGTAAAGTGTCCAAATATAAAAGTATTAAAAGTTAATTTTTTAATGAAAGGTGTCCTATATAATTTTTGTAAAGGGTAATTTCTCAAGAAAATGGTCCAGTTCAAGGTTTTTGAAGGTTTTTTTCAAATAAGGTGTCCCAAACAAAAGTTCAAGATGGCCTTGTAAGTGTCAAATTCAAATGCAAAAAATGACCATTATTTTTCAAATATGAAATGATGTTCATATAGACATTAAGTACATTTACATAGATGTCAAAGTTTAGGCTATAGGAAATTGAAATAGACATTTGTATTCAAATGGAATAAAGATCGATGGTTTGTGTTTAATACGAAAAAAGATTTGATGGCACACATTAAGTTAAGAAGTCAATAATATGTTCACAAAGATATAAAATTTATACCACAACAAGTAACCATTTAGGTTCAAAAGGTCCTTAAAAGGTTTGAAGTTGGTCAAGATCTAATGGTCCATGGGAGCCCTCATACTGACACATGAGATCTAATGATTAGTGTTGGAGTCAAATAAGTCAAGAGGTCCCCAAGTTAAATCCCTTAAATATATAAAAGTTGGACATGATCTAATGATGAGGGATTATCAAGAAATGATTCAATGATGCACATTCACCAACAAAAGGATAGTCCTAAGATAAATCAATGATCAGTGTGAGCTCATACATATTGATCTGATGGAGTGTAAGAACTAGAAGGAAAGTGGGACTAGGGAGATCTAAATGCTCACATTTAATTGGGAATTAAAATATAAATATGAGTGGAGGCTAAAGTGTCAGAGGATCCAAAGAGAAAATACATGCATGAAAAGTAACACAAGTGTATTCAGTTTGTAGAATATTGATGACTCAGGAATCCATGCATAGGTAGATCAATGGAGTGAGGCAAAGTTAATAAGTTAGAATATCTGTGGAACAAATGAGCATAAATATAGTTGGACATGATGTAGATAGTCTGAGTTGGCTATTGACATCCAACAAGCAAAATTAATCTTGGGACATTTTTGATGAAAATTGAAAAGGTTATTCGAGACCTAGATAAAGAAAATATCAATGAGTCAAACTCAAAGGTAGACTAGGGTTCAATTGGGGACACTTTTGAAAGACCAAGCATCACCATTAAAATCTCCATATAGGTAAGATAGATCCTTTTGATCTAATATCTAAGGTGAAGATAAACTAGTGACTATGAAGTAAAGTTGGGCAGTTTGTAGACTTTCATAGATATTGTGACTATATGAAAACTAATGGTCTAAGACTGGTTTTCATATATAGTGGATTTGTGTCTCACTTCATCATGATTCACATTTTTAGGTTTCAATGGACACCTAATGTAGATGTGGCATATTTTAACTAGTTCCAAGACATGATCCTCATCAATAGATCAATTAAATAATGACATGATTCCAAAAAAATATCTAGTAGTTGGATAAGGGCAATGGACATTTAATTCTTTTACAGAGTTGTTTCCTTTTTGATAAGATTTGAGTTAGTATCCTTGAGAGTGATAATCCATAAAAAAGTATTTGAGCCTTTTCCAATGCATGACTCTCTATCTCTCTTTTTCTTTGCTATAAATATAGGATTCTAGGCCTTGATATTGATCCTTTTATCCCTCTTTTTGGTATGACCCGACTCTACCAAAATATATATAGTGACTACTTTTGATGTAGTAAAGATTGATTTCTATGCTTTTCTAAGCCATATTGAAGTGTGTTGTATGAATTCATGCACTATTGTTAAGTAAATGTATGTTCTTTGCTTATGTCTGATTTTTTCTCACCTATAAGAAGTGCTTAATAAGTTTCACATGTCATTATAAGTGTAATCTATAGTTTATTGTCTAGTTTGAAAGTGGATATTTACCCTCTCTTGCTAATTTTCTAACTGATTAATGTTGTGTTATAAAATATTTATGTGAGATTGATGTTCTTTGGTCTAAAAAAAAAATCATAGTGTGTTTTATGTGAGTTAGAGTGATCATATCATTGGTGCATCACCACTTTTTACATGCTATATAAGTTTTTCCAAGTCTCTCTCCCTTTCCAAAACAAGTTCTAGTTTAGATTTAGTGTAGGTGATAGATCCATAAGGAAGCCAACCTTGTCCAGAGGTCTAATCTATAAGTAGGATACCCACAGCCTATGATAAATCCCATGTTGGAATATATTTGAATAGGAAGATCTGAACAATCCCCTCCTCAACTATGATGAAATGATAGAACACCAATAGTTTTGGCATGACATGTAGGACTAAGTTTCTTTGGTAAAATTCAAGTCTAAATATTGAGAAGAATAAATTTCATAAATAGGAGAGATTTACCACCATCAAAAGTTGAAGATATTTCAAGTTGAGAAAATCATTACATCTTTCAGACAATGTTTTCATGACAAAGGTTACAATAAGATCATCAAGTAAAGGTATTCCTTTTAAACACATTTAAATACCTTCTACTTATTATAACATATCAAGATTAAATAGTACAAAGGTAGACCTTATCCTCTAAATTAGAATTTGTCTACTAGTCATTCTATTGTTTTAGTCCAATCTATTATCCCCATAAGCCAAACCCCTTTCACCCAAATGGTTATCATGAATCAAGTGTTTATCACATTTAATAGGGGCATTCCCCTAAATTTGGGCCAATATGATGAAATTCCTATGTCTACCCTAAAAATTATCCCTTTCTTGTTTGGAAAATGGGATAAAACTATTGTTATTAAGCATATCTAAGATGTTTCCAATCTATGTTCTATTCATAATATTACACAAGACAATATGGCCATTAGATCTCTTGTTGCTTCCTTCAAGGGAAAATAATTGAAATGGTATATAAATATTCCTTTGACCTCCATTTCTACTTGGGATGAGTTAGGTGTAGCTTTAGTTAAGTAATTTGAAGAAAAGTCAGATCATCTATCTTTGGTTGAATAACTGACTACCATTAAAAGGTAAGCCCATGAATTTATGTCTAATTTTAACCTTAGATTTAAAAAGACATGGATTAGGATCCATACATTGGTTAGAACATCCCTAAAGTATTCATTTTTGTACTACTTCAAGTCCTTTAATTTTGATATAAGTGTAATGATTTGGTCCATAGATGGTAATGACTTACTAAATGCCTATGAAATTGCTATCAGAGTAGAAAATAATCTAATTTAAGCTAGAAAAATTACTCCAAGGCATCTAATTAACATTTTTATAGAATTAAAACCTATTCCTCCCCCTTAATTCCCTCAAATTCTATATATATCCCCTATTTTATCCTTAAAAACCCAAGTTGTAACCCCTCCTAATCAATCTAATGAGATTGGTGATATAACAAGCATGTTACAAGATTTTATAAAAGAGATTGTTTCACTCAAGAGACAATAGTACCAAGGTAGACATTACCAACAACAAAACTAGGTTACTTATCAGTCTTTCAATAATAAAATACCTCCTTATCAAGGTTTCAAGGATAATAGGTAACTTTATCAAAATCAAGGATTTATAACCTAAACTAAGCCATATACATCCCTTGATCCCAATGTACCTTCTAGTTCAAAATCCATTATTACCTAAAATAACTTAATGCAAGATCCAAGTTGCCAGCCTTCCAATCCAAATGACATTTAAAATCAAGCCTTGGTATCACAAAAGATTATCATTCCATAAATGACACAAGAAGAGTTTTCTCTTCAAGGTGGTCAGTATCAAGACATGAATATGGTAGTCCAAGGAGAATCTTAACAATAGCTACAAATTGATGCTATAAATGTTAATTGGCATTTAGATGACCATATTGCATTTAACCAATTTCTTGAAACTAAAAACACAAATGGTCAAGTGGCATCTCTAACTAGAGCTAAAAGAAGAGCAATTGAAGAAGCTCAAGATGTGAGAAATACTTCCAATGTTCCTAATTTTGTTTCAAATAATGTCAAAGATCAAGTTGTTATTCTTGTGTCCAAAAAGATTCAAAATATAGAGACATTCAAAGTTCCTCAAATGCCCTTAACTAGAAAAAAACTAGTGGCTCAAAATTTACAGCCAAAGGTTAGTGGGACATCTTTTAGCATTATAGATAAGATGAAGAAATAAAATGTTAGTATTAGCATGCGATATTCCATTTCAATTCTAGGGCAAAAGGACATGCTGATTCAAGAGCTTTTAGATCTTAAATTATCTAAGGAACTAGCAAAGAAACAAGGAGCTGTCTTGGCCAATTTAGACCAATAAATCAAGCAACCTGATCAATAGATACATAACATGACAAAGGTGGATAAAGCCAATTTCAAGTCAAATTAAACCCATCCCTTTTATATCTCTTTGATATTAGGTGACTGCTTAGTCCATAATTATATGGTAGATAGTAGAACTAGTAACACTATTATACCTAAACAAATTACAAACAAGCTCGGTCTTATCTATGAGATAAATAACAAAGGAGTATTAAAATTAGATAGATCACTAAAAAAATATTAGGCATAATCAAAGGCCTAAAACTAACATTACATGCTTTCCCCAATGTTATTATTCAATAAGATGTAGTTGTAGTAGACTTGCCTCCCTATTTTTGCCATGTCCTTGTCAAGAGACTTTACTTCAAAGATTAGAGGGTATTTGTTAGCTAATTAGACATATCTAATGTTTAGAACTAGGTATGAAACTAAGGTGACAATATGATTTGAACCTATTACAATATTTCATTTGGATCCATATATTCCAAGCATGGTAAACACTGATTGTGTCATCTTAGACAAGGTGCTAAAAAGTAGTGAGGTGGAAACTAAATCACCTCTAGATGGAGTCCTAGGTATTTTCCTTGATGAATGGGGATCTAATTTTCATATATATGATCCCTACATGTTAATTGAAGAATAAATATTTGATGTCTATTATCTTCATGAAAATGATGCACCAATTCTAACATTAATGAAAGATGAGAAGCCTAGTGATGGATTGTGACAACCATAATTTGATGGATCTAGGAACAAACATGACACTAGAGCTGGAATGATGTTAATTTCTATATCTAATCAAAGGTATTTATCTTCTCTCAAGTTTCATTTTAGTTACTCTAATAATATTACTGAATATGAAGCATTAGTGCATGGTTTGAAATGGGCAAGAAAGATGAAGGTTAATTACTTACAAGTCTTTGAAGATAGTGAAATAATAGTTCACAAAGTAAGGGGATTAATATATGTAAGAATACACTACTTACATCTTATAATCATAGAGTATGAGACCTAGTTGAGGACTTTCAAGCCTTGAATATTCAAACCATATCAAGAAATTAGAATAAATATGCTGACAAGCTAGCTATTATTGGGTCACAATTTAGTGTCCCAAATGACATAAAAAGGGAAAAATTTCAATCACATATCAAGGTAGTTGTGAGAAATTATATCGTAGACAACAATGAAAAATGGAAAGTACTTGAAGATGATAGTAAAATTGTCAAATTTTTATAAGAGGAAGCTAAATTTTCATCAAGAAACCAAGATAAGCATTTACAATAGTATGATGACCAAATTATGCAGTTGAAGACAAACAAGTTTCCTAAAGGACCAGTCCCCTTGAAAATATATTCAATAGAGATGACGAGTTGAGAAAAGAGAAATTTTCTTTGTCAACCAAGGAAGAACACTACACAAATATATACATTTCAACTAGAAAGAGTTTAAATCTAGGTAAAGTTTTCACATCTTTAGAGAAAGAAGCTTTTATTAAGTTATGCTCAAATTTTGTAGATGTCTTTGCATGGAAGTATAATGAACTTAAAGGTTTTGATCCAAGTTTATCTCAACATACCATTGAGTTAGAGCAAGAGACTAGGTCAATCAGACAAAGTCAAAGGCTAATTAATCCTAAGCTTGAACCTCTAATGAGAGCTAAACTATATAAACTCATTGAGTCAACCATAATATTTCCAATTAAGCACATAATTTGGGTGGCAAAGCTTGTTCTAGTATAAAATAAGAATGGTGAAACAAGGATATCTATTGACATTTGAGACTTGAATAAATCCTCTCTCAAAGACCACTATCCATTGCCATCAATGTAAAAGTTTTTGTAGCTATTAGTAGGTTTAGAAAGGTTCTCTTTATTGGATGGTTATAGTGAATATAACTAGATTCTGGTCAAAGAAGAAGACCAGTACAAAACAACCTTCACCACCAAGTGTGGGACATTTTCATTTAGAAATATGCCTTTTGGTTTATCTAATTTTGGAGCCAGCATTCAAAATGCTATGGACATGGAATTTTAGGGTCTCCTCAACAATTTTATTCTTATTTATCTAGATGACATAAAAATATTCTTTAATAGCACAAATGAGCATTTGATTCATCTCAGACAAGCCTTTGAAAAGTGTAGAGAATTTGTAGTATCTTTGAACCCAAAAAAGTGTGTTTTATCTATGCATGAAGGTAGGATTTTTAGACATGTCATTTCAAATAATGATACAAGCATAGACCCTAACAAAATAGAATCAATTCTTTCACTATCATTACCTAAGAATAAGAAATCCTTGAAAAGCTTTATAGGAAGGATTAACTTTATAAGGAGATACATTTTAAATTTTGCTACTTTGTCTAGGCTACTTATAGCTATGTTAAAGAAAGGCTAGAGTTTTATTTGGTCTAAAGGATTGAGAAGCTTTGAAGAGATTAGAAAATCTATAGCTAGTGTTCCTACACTCCTGAACCCTGACTTTACAAAAGATGTCTTCTTATATAGCTATGCTAGCATTGACACAATTTTAGTTATTCTCATCTATCAAACTAAAGAGACTTTATAGCAGCCAATAGCCTCCTTTAGTCAAGGCTTAGATGAATATGAAACTAGGTATTCTTTTTTTTAGAAGCACATTCTTTCATTCATAAGATCTCTTAAAAAGTTTAGGTAATTGCTATCCAATAATAAGACACATTTGATAGTTACACATCCAAGTGCCAAAGATTTTTTATAAATAAAGATATAAATGAAAAGAGAGATGGTTAGATAACCAAGTTCATGGAATATGACATTAAAATCAAAGCCACAAAGGTGGTGAGAGGCAAAGGACTTTGTAACCTCTAGCCCAAGACTTGTAGGAGTCTTATGAACAGGTTATGGTGTCAAATGATCAAAAAAATACAAGTGATCAAACCTCAAGTTCCAATTGGTTCCAAGATATGGTAAGGTATTTATGAGATGGTGTTTACCCTTCTCATCTCACTCCTTTAAAGAGGAGATATTTTAGATTGCAGTCAATTCTTTTTCTTTTTGTTGATAATGTATTGTTTAAAAAAGACATCAACAACATACTGATAATATGCATAAAACTAGGTCAGACACATAGGTTGCTTGAGAAATTACATGATGAACATGGTAGATTACATTATTCATCTATTATCATAGCTTATAAGATTATGAGAGGTGGGTATTATTGGCCAAGTTTATTTAGTGATTACCATACATGGATCATAAAATGTAGATAGTGTGCCATGTTTGTTGGAAAGGTGAAGCTTGTAGCATTACCTCTCCAAAAAAATTAGTTAATCAACCATTTTTACAATTGGGATTGGACTTTATTGGTGTTATCAAGCCCCCATAAAGCTCAGGACACAAGTGGATCTTAATTACCACATATTATTTTACCAGATGGACAAAGGTAGTAACATTAAAAGAAGCCAATGAAACTAGTGTTTGGACCTCTATGAAGGTTTTCTAACCAATTTTGGGGTCCCTTTAACTATAATTTTTTATAATTATATTAATTTTATAGGATCTAAGATCAACTAGTGGATTATTCAACATATTGTTTCCTTAGTAACTCATCAAACTATTATCCACAAGGCAATGACCTTGCTAAGTCTACCAAAAAATTTTTGTTGAAGATCATCAGGAGGACTGTAAAAGATAATAAAATATGATGGTATCTCAAATTTAAGTCAAATTTTTGGGCCAATAAGATCACCTATAAAATTTCAATTGCCTATTTCTCCATACAAGCTAGTATATGGTAAAGAAATAAGAATGCCTATTTCTCTTGAATTCCTTGATTTGGAATTGATGCATTAGCTTGAAATTTTAGAAAATGAGCCAAAGGAAATAGGATATGCTAAGATCATGGAGCCTAAAGAGATAAGGCATCAGGCCATGTTGGCTATGGAAGCCCATCAAGTAATGACAAAGAGATATTTTGACAAAGGAATTAGTTCAAGAGCTTTCCAAGAAGGAGATTTGGTCATCAAATGGGATTAGGATAGATCCAAGCCAGGAAAGCACAAAAAATTTGATTATCTCTAGAGTAGTTTGTATACAATATCCAAATACAAGTCCCACAATGATTTCAACCTCACAAGGATGAATGGTGAAGCATGTCCTATCCCAGTCAATGGGATACATCTCAAGCACTATTATTAAGGAAAGCTAAGTCCAATGTACATAGTTATTGTTTTTATATAAGTATTTTTAACACATTAGTTTTATTTATTTTTTATCCCAAATAAATGCTTCTATTTGTATAGTTATTCAGTAGTTAGCTACCTTTAATTTTTAGGTTAGTTTCCCTATTTTAGTTTGTTTCTTTCCCTATTATTGGAATTCTTCTATCTTTGTAAATCAAAATACTATCTTGCAGTCATGTAAATGGTCCACATATTATCTAATTGAATCAAAGTCATGTATATGGTCTGATTTCTCAAGAATAATAGGCATGATTCATAGCCAAGTCACCAAAGATGTTGACCAAATTTTGGTCTACATACCAAAAAATATGCCTAGTCCAAGAGTTTAGTGGAAAGAGAAAGATATTATTTCTATAGTTACAAAGAGTATGTACCTGAATAGTTTTTCATAGTGTCTAAGCCTTTAAGGATCAATAAAAATTTAAAGTGTAATTCAAGGAAAAGCTAAGTAAAAAAATACTTTTGGGGTAAGTCTTTATTTGAATTCATTCAAACGTTTCATTTGACTAAGTGTTAATTCTATTAGGCTTTCCTTTTCTAAGCTAATTATTTTGGGACTCTTTCTTTTGGGTAGGTGTTGAATTATTTAAGACTTTTATCTGAGACAAATTTTCTAAAGGCATGAATCCTTTTGTTCAAAATGTTTGAATCAAAAGATAAAGACCTATTTCTTTCAAGAAAATTATCTAAAAATTTGTCTTGAAGGATAATTCTTCAATGAAATAGTCCTATACATCTTTTTTGAAGGGTATTTTCTTCAAGCAAAGGGGACAAATAAAAAAGTCTTGAAAGGTTAGTTTTCAATGCAATGTGCCCTATATAATTTTCTTGAAGTGTCATTTCTCAAGAAAATGGTCCAGTTCAAGGTTTTCAAAGGGTTTTTTCAAATAAGGTGCCCCAAAAAAAGTTCAAGATGGCCCTAAAAGTGTCAAATTAAAACATAAAATATGATCATTATTTTTAAAATATATAGTGTTATTCACATGAATGTCAAATATGTTCACACAAATGTCAAATTTTAGGCTATAGGAAATAGCCATTTATATTAAAATGGGTTCAATATTGATGGTCTACATTCAATATAAGCTTAGATCCAATAATATGCACCAATTCAATAAGTCAATAAGAGATTTGTGTACCTTTCAAATTTAGACCATAGTAAGTAACCATTTGGGTTCAAAAGGTCCTTAAAAGGTTTTAAGTTGGTTTAGATCTAATGATACATGGGATCCTTCATACTGACACATGAGATCTAATGATCACTGTTGGAGTCAAATAGGTCAAAAGGTCACTAGGTTAAATCCCTTAAATATCTATAAGTTGGACATGATCCAATGGTATAAGATCATCAAGTTATAATCCAATGGTGCATGTTTACTAACAAAATTATGGGACCAAACTAAACCAATGATCATCATGAGGTCATACATCTTGATACAACAAAATACAATAACTGGTAGGAAAATGAGACTAGGGAGATCTAAAGGATCACATTTAATCAAGAATTAAGATCTAACAGTGAGTGGAGGTTAAAGGTTCAAAGGATCCAAAGATAAAATGTGTGCATGAAAAGTGGCACAAGTACATTTAGTTGGTATAATATTGATGACTTGTGGGCATCCATGCATAGGTAGTTCAATTAAGTGAGGCAAAGTCAATAAGTTAGCATATCTATGGAACTAATGAGCATAAATATAGTTGGACATGATGTAGATAGTTTAAGTTGGATATCAAAAACCAATAAGCAAAATTAAGCTCGAGAAATTTTTGATGAAAGTCAAAAAGGTTATTTGGGACCTAGACAAAGTAAATATCAAGGATTCAAGCTCAAAGGTGGATTAAGGTTGAACTAGGGCCACTTTCTAGAGACCAAGAATTGCTATTAAAATCTCCATATAGGTAAGATAGATCCTTTGGATCTAATAACAAATGCAAAGATAAATTAATGGATATGAAGTAAAGTTGGGTAGTTTTCAAACTTTCATAGATATTGTGCATATGTGAAAACCAATGGTCTAAGATTGGTTTTCATATATAGTGTACTTATGTCTCTCCTCATCATGATTTACATTTTTAGGTTTTGATGGCCACCTAATATAGATGTGGCACATTTCAGCCATTTTCATGGCATGATCCTCATCAATAGATCAAGTAAATAATAACATAATTATAAGAAAATATCTAGCAGTTGGATAAGGGTAATCGATATTTAATTATTTTACAGAGTTGGTTCTTTATTGATAAGATCTGAGTCAACATCTTCGAGAGTGCTAATCTATTCAAAGTGGTTAGGTCTCTTTCAATGCATGACTTTATCTCTCTGTCTCTCTTTCTCTTTATTATAAATACAAGCTTCTAATCCTTGATGTTGATAATTCTATCCCTCTTTTTGGTATGACCAGATTATACCAAAATGTGTAAAATGATGCCTTTTGATGTATTAAAGACTAAATTCTATCCTTTTATAAGCCAAATTGAAGTGTGTTCTATGAATTCATTCACTATTATTAAGTGAATGTATTTTATTTTATTATGTCCAAGTTTTTCTCACCTTCAAGAAGTGCTTAATAAGTCTCACATGTCATTATAAGTGCAATCTATAGTTTATTGTCTAGTTTAAAAGTGGATATTTACCCTCTCTTACTAATTTGGTAACTAATTATTGCCTTGTTCTAAAATATCTATGTGAGATTGATGTTTTTTGGTATAAAAAAGTGTCTCATAGTGTATTTTGTGTGAGTTTGGAGTGATCAAATCATTCGTGCATCACCACTTTTTACATGATTTATAAGTTTTTCCAAATCTCTCTTCTTTTCCTAAGCAAGTGCTAGTTTTAGGTTTAGTGTAAGTGATATATACATAAGGAATCTAACCTTATCCAAAGGTTTGATCCATAATTAAGATACCCATAGCCTAAGATTAGTCCCATTTTGGACTATATTTGAGTAGGAATATCTAAACAATCCCCTCCTTAGCTAGGGTGTAAATCTAGAACACCACAAAGTCCCATGGATCCTAAAGAGAAGGGGTAACATGTGTTTCAAGATGAATCCCCTCAAGATTCTAGCTAAGAAGATGTTGATAATATGTGGTATCAACCCAATGATTTGGTTAAAGAGATGGAGATTCCTAGTGAACCAATAACTCGTGAAGAGCAATTCAATCATGTGAAGGTGGATTTAGTCCAAGTGAATCATGATAAGGATGAAATAGATCCCTTTTTTTGGTATGACTAGACTCTACCAAAATTTTTACAATGATGCCTTTTGATATAATAAAGATTGAATTCCATCCTTTTCTAAGCCAAATTGAAGTGTTTTATATCAATTCATGCACTATGATTAAGTGAATGTATGTTTCTTGCTTACGTCTGAGTTTTTCTCACCTTTAGAAAGTGCTTAATAAGTCTCATAGGTCATTATAAGCATAATCTATGGTTTATTATCTAGTTTTAAAGTGGATATTTGCCTTCTCTTGATAATTTAGAAAATAATTAATGCCTTGTTCTAAAATATTTATGTGAGATTGATGTTCTTTGGTCTAAAAAAGTGTCTCATAGTGTGTTTTGTGTGAGTTGGAGTGATCAAATCATTGGTGCATCACCAATTCTTACATGATTTATAAGTTTTTCCAAATCTCTCTTCCTTTCCCAAATAAGTGATAGTTTAGGTTTAATGTAGGTTATATATCCATAATGAAGTTGACCTTCTCTAGAGGTATGATCCATCATTATGATACCCACAACCTAAGATTTGTCCTATGTTGGACTAGATTTGAATAGGAATATATGAACAATCCCCTCTTCACCTGGGGTGAAAATATAGAACAAAAACAAGTCCTATGGATCCTAAAGAGAAGGGGGAATATGTGTTTTAAGTTAGATCCCCTAAAGATGCTAGTCAATAAGATGCTGATAAGATGTGGTAGCAACCCAATGATTTGGTCAAAGAGATGGAGATTCCTAGTGAACCAATAACTCATGAAGAACAATTCAAACATGTAAAGGTGGATTTAGTCCAAGTGAATCATGATAAGGATGAAATAGAGGTTGTATTTGTCTCAAAAAATACAATAAAATATCTTAATTTGGTGTGTTATTCTTGTTTGTTGTGTGTTTTTTAGAGATAAATCAGTTATCTTTGCTTGGTCAAGGCATTTACAATCAGGTTTAAGGTCCAATCAGATCTAAATTTGAGTGATAGGTAATTCCATAGAATAATAGATGATAGGGGAAACTAGTCTAAGGTTCATAACAAAAATGAAATCCTAATATTTTACTAAATATGTTATCCAAAATTGGACAGGATAAGTGAGTCTAATTCAAAACTTGGTCCTTGACCTTTTAACTTTGTTGATAGCCTTTAATAACCCATGGTTTTGATGTCATGATTTGTAAATAGGTGATGTATTATTTATAAGTCCTTAGGTTATGTCAAGGTGTTATATGTCTTATCCATGTCCAAGGGTCATGATCCTTAGTTTCATAGTTGTCTCCATAGTCTTAGTCCTCCTATGAAATACTTAGTATTGTTTAAGGTAGCTTTGATAATGTTAATATTATTTTGAAAGTCCAAATTTGTGTTTGATTTATATTGTGATATTAGTGAATGATGACTCATTAATATTGGACGATGATCATAAAGATCAAGAACATGATGAGTCATATTCATGAGAAAATAAGAATTACAATCCCATGTTTAGCAAAGATTAAGGTAATTTTGGAAATATTAAGGTAATTTACTAAAATGGTTAAGGTTTATGTGTTTTAATATTAAATTTATTTAACTAAAGAGAATAAAGAATAAGGAGATGAATCATGCAAAGAGAAGTCACTTAAGGCCATGTGGAATTCATTAAATATGATGTCATGTCCTTTTAGATCTATACAAGCTTCAAAAGGTGGAAAATAGCACTTCTAACATATATCAACATTTGTCCACTATTTGAAACCCTAAAAAATATCATGATACATGTATCATGAAAATATTAAGTTACAAAATGAGTCTTAGTATATTATTTTATCTTTATATAGGGTAGGAACACTCCCATTTGGCCTCTAAAATAAGCTATAATAGAAGATTATAGTCAATAAGGCATTTGGATGATTTTTTATAGTTTTTAATGGTGAAACTAAGAATATCTAGCCAAGAGGATCATGTCACTAGGTGGTGAATCTCCTTCACAACATCATATAACCCCTTATGGGTCATATACATGCTCAAGAATGTGTAATAGGTCCAAAACATGCAAAAAACTCCTCAAGTTCTTCCTTCGGTCCTTGGTAGACTAAGAAAGGTCAATTTATTAAAAATTATTCATGAAGGAGAAAATGAGTTAGATAAATGATCTTATGGGAAGATAGGTCTCCCTATGCCCTTGAAATTTCATGTAGTGGTTCAAGGTTTTAGGGGATTAAATCTATGAAACATCATTAATAAGAAAAGTGTTAGAAAACCCTCCTTAATTCCCACTATCTTAGTTTGAGACAATTTAATTTATTTTTGGAGTTTAAGGATGGTTTTAGGTATTTAAATATCTAAATGGTTCCCCCACATTACTTTCAACATTCATTTAGCTCATGTGAGCACTTTAGTGACAAGAAAACAAATGTGTTTGTTGATTTTTGAAGACGCCCGAAAGGGTTTTGTTGATTTTGAAGATTTATTTCCTCAAGGAGTCTTTGAACATCCTCAAAAAACATATCACTCCTCCTATCACTCTGTTCAATAGTAATATACCAAGCATAAATCATAGATAATAATTTATGAGAGACTTTGTGGTCTTAGTGTTCTTCAAACAGACCATTAGATGTGAGAATAAGAGTTGCATGATCTCATACTCAAGTTTTAGAAGAATTTATTTTTATATGAAGAGTCTTAAGGTCATGATATTTGTATTAATATATTACTCAACCTTCATAAGGGATATTTTTATCCTTATTGAACACTCTATCCTTAATCAAGACTATTTATAGGTCTAGAATCAATAGCTTCAGTTATATAACATAATGGTTGGATGAATATAAGGTTTGAGGGTAGTTTAAAGAGTAAGAAATATTGGAAATGAAAATTTATGTCATTAAATATCCAAGTATGGTATTTATATAAGGATAATTTCTTCTTCCTTGTCATAAACAAACCATATATAGTAAGAAGGCAACAAGCTAGTGTAATCTAGATGGACTGCATAAATAATATGGGTAAACTTATGAAAAAGAAGTATTATTTGAATTGAATAGATGTGTATTGGAATATAATAAGTTTATAGGATCCTTGGGAAGGTTATAAAGGTTTAGATCTTCTGTAAAAGTTGGAAAACCATCTCAAGTATGGCTTGGGATTAATATTAAGCTAGAAAATGCAAACCTATAGGTTTGCGTCCAAGAGATGATTTGAGTGATTGAATTTATGAACATAGGTTGGTACCTAGAACCTATAATAAATTATGAATATATAAAGGATATCCCATTATATATTTCACATAATTTAATAATAATATCCCACTAATAAATTTATTCTAAAAGCTTGATAGTTATTAGGCCTAAACATAGACTTATAGGCTTTCCTCTAAGAATGTGAGGAAATCATACATGTTGCGATGATGTTGAACATTATGCAGAATTATTAAACACTTAAAATTACTAAGAAACTCTCTAAAACACCTTGATTAAACTCATAAACATCATTTATAGGTTTATTTTAATAATTTGAGGTGCTTATTGTTGTGAAAGTCATCTAGTGAGTCCTCATTCTTAACAAACAACTCCAAAGAGGTCTAAATGATTGAATAATGTATATAATGACCTGAGGTGAATTTTAATTCATGTATAAAGGTCCTATAATACATAAATAAGCCTTAACCTATTGGAACACAACTATTTACTGAGGGGGGTTGAATCAGTGGATTGACTAAGTTAGTTGTTTTACTCTTTTTTAAAACAAACTAGAAAGGATATGAAGATTAAAACATATATGTAGATATCAGACACATAAAAACACATAGCACAATATGTATAAATGGAAAAACCAATATGGAAAAAACTATGATAAGAATAGCTGCTATAATCTATTGTTCTAATCTAGACTCATAGTCAAAACCTCAACACATTTAAGGGAACTAAACCTAAGGAGACACAAATCCCTTGGTTAAAGAACACCAAATCTATGGAAGTACCAACTCCATGATTTAAGAACACCAAATCTAAGGAAACACCAATTCCATAGTTGAGCACCAACTCCATAGTTGAGCACCAACTCAACTTCTTCTAATGGCACTAACCAATCAAATCTTATCATGGAGCTATAACTCCAAATTACAATAAAGATTCATAAATGAATCTAATCTCAATTATTTGTTATAGGTTTAATCCATAACTTCTCATACTTTTCACATCTCTCTTATTTTCTCTTCCACTCTGATCGTTTGTCTTTGTGTCTATATATATCTCTATTTTACATACTTCATCTTTCTTTGCAACCTCTTCTCTTCTCTTCTCATTTATTATGGTTCTATGTCTCTTATATTTCTTTGTTTGACACAATTCAACTACACCAACAACTTTTTTCCTGCATCCTAGATGACATTTATATAAGCAATTGATCTAGGGTTTATATCTTTTCTATGTTCACACTAGTTTTCTAACACATAACACTCAGTTTTATTAGACTTTAGTTACTTATATATTTAACTACAAGTTTCCTACATCTTAAACTCATGCCTCACCACCATGATTCTTGGTCTCATTATTATTTTTATCATATATTGGGCTCTGGTTTTGATGCACATGAATTATTACATAGATTTTATTGATCAATGAAATCAATCTCATTGTGTATGTCACATTTTATAGCTTAACTATAAGTTCCTACATGTTCTACTACTTGACCATTGGGATGAACATATCTTTAAATATCAACTATTGATCTTAAGTTTGGTGCCATGATCTAATGATCCTCATTCAATCTACTCAACTTTAAAATGTGTCTATTGTATTAATTTTTTAGAGGCTCACATGCTCCATTCAATCTTTACATGCTTATAGACATTAAATTTTCAACTTTAAAATGCATCCATTTATATTTTTGATCTGATCTCCCATGTGATATTAGATATTTAAAGTAACATGAAATTTATCTCTGCTTGTCATACAAACATTGACCTCTTAATCTCATCTCACTATTTCTTAAGTATTTGGAATGAAAACACTCCATTTATCTCATCAAACTAGCTCATTATTTAACTCACCTCTATCTCATTAAACATTGAGCACTTTATCCCATTGATTCCACTCGCTCTGTTAGATCTTTTTTACATGATCAACTGCTCACCATTCGATCTTCTAACAAAATAAAAATTTATCTTTGATGAGATCCCATGAATGTGACACTTGACATTAGTGCACAACTTTTTCACATTTTTATCATTACTTGCTATTGAGACACTTGGAATTCCCACATTTCTCATTGACTATGACTTTAATCCACTTCATAGATTTACTAAGCAAGATCCATGGTTGTGACACTTATCACTAGTATGTTTAATCAAAGGTGCCTTTGGCATATCAACTTCATTGCATGTCATTGGATCTTTAGCATGTGATTAATCACTCATCATTAGATCTTATAACAAGCTCAAAATTTACTTCATGAAAATTTGATCAAGTATAGAGACCTTCTTAATATGCCTAAAAAGATAACTTTGTACCTTCATATCTTTTGCTTCGCTCATCTGCCTATTCTAAAATTTGGATCATATAAACCAGGCATGATAATGAACAAACCCATATTCTCATCTCTTCCTAAATGTTTTTCATGTAGTATATATATCACCATTAATATGCTCACTTAGATTCTTCTACTATAGAGCTAACTATGCTTAGAACTACTTGGAAATCCAACTTTATTCTTGCATAACTTTTGATGTGATTCATCTCATGACCTATAATTTAGTTCATAAGATTATCTCACATAAAATATTCCATCCATATATTCATCTAATATAAAAACATTAATATGTGCAAGATATTACATCATAAAAATTCCTACTCTGCTTTTTCTTACCATCTGCAAATTTGACTGTGGGAAAACACTGTCAAAATACTTTGGAGCCCAACTTTACACATGCATATATTTTGTCACACTAAATTTAATGACCTAATATTTATCACATAGAAACTAAACACAAAAATGAACAAACCCATATGATAATTTTGTTATGACATCTCCATGTGTGTGAATGCTGACCTCATCAACATGCTTACTTAGCTCTGCTTAATCCCTTTTGCAAATTTGGCTAAGTATAGAAACTCAGTGAATTCTATTTGATTATCCAACTTTTAACTTCTACTAAACTTCATCACATGACTTCAAATCTGGTGTATAGTAAATAGGGATTGATGTGATCACAACCATATGACCAACTCCCCCAGACTCATCCACACGTGGAAATGGTGACATCAATAAACTACCTATTCAAATTTTCCTCTATAGACCCAAAATGTCTAGATGATAAATATGAAGAACTAGATGAATTCCAATCATGCACATAAGCATTTCAATCATCCTTGACCTCTGATAGGATGCCTTGCATAGCCTCTAATCACCATATTTAGCCCTGACCATCAATGACATCCATAATGCCAATAACCTCCCTTTTGACATCAATGACAGTCTTATTGCCAACAATTTACCCCTTTATCATTAATGGAAAACTAAATTATCAAATATTCTAATATTTTTCTCCTTCTCTAGCATTACTTGCATTGGCTTTTGATAAGTATGAACTGAATCTATTCATACCAAACTTATTCCCCCTTAGGAAATGACACATTTTCCTAAACTCAACTTGGACACATGCTCTGATCTTCTTTGATAAACATTTACAATCCCCCTTTGACATCAATGGCAAATGGAATCTTTCTCACTATTCAAAATTTTCTCCCCCTTTATTAGATAAAGGAGTTTATCCAAGAATATTCAACCATCAACTCATTATAAATTTTCAAGAAAAATATGCATACCTAAGTTGCCTTTTCTCTCTTATTCTAGCAATTAACAAAGCTTCTTTGATTCTCCCCCTAGACTCATGCCCTATCACTAGGATATAGTGATGTGATGTAAGAACTACCACTCCTAATTTTTATCTCATTGTATCAATTTAGCATCTTTAACATGACTAAATCATTTCACATATGCTCTCCTTCACATCATGCATAGTTCTTCAAGCCATTCATCCTATCTGAGTTAGCTCCCCCTAACTCCATGCACCATCTTTGAATAAAATGATTGCCTATGTCACACCATAACTTCATTTATCACATGTATATCATCATTTTACACATTTTCACTAAATTTGGTGACCCAACCCATTACATAACCTAAGATACACAATGTCAAGGGTTTCTTACATTGGAACTCTTATGCTAACCTCTAAAACTTATTGAATACCAAGAGACAACCATCACACTCTTTTGCACCAAGATTTGACCTTCCACACCTTTGGGAACTTTGGCTTCCTATACCATGGTTTTAACCCTTAGGGTTTAATTGAAAAACCCTATAATGTCTAAGAGATAAAATAAGTCATTTTTTATATCATTTCTCTTCATCTAAACCCTGACATACCAACTCCAACCAAGGTCACTCATTTCTTTCCTTGTAGAATCTCTGAAGAATACCACATCATCACTTGATTCTCCATTGAAAGGAGTCTCTTACTAATCATAGACAAAGATACCCTACTTCACAATATCTTAAAATAATGTGAAACTAGGACTTCCCCATAACTCCTCATATTCCTTCTCCTCCTTTGTCATCTTTTACCTATAGTTCTTCTTATTTTTATTAGGCTTAAGAGAAGTAACATGCACATCCTCTATAATGTTATCCTTTTATTCTATGATTGGATTAACAATACATGGAGACAACATAGATTCATGACATACCTTCTCATTTGATGAATCTTCCTTGTAGTTCATAATGTCATCACTAGGCACAAAAAACTAATGTTCTATGCATGAAACTTGCTCAGCAACAACAAGTTGTTCACTTGAATCTATACATACTTCATAAATATCCTTGGACAACACCTTGGACTTCACTTTGAGATTTGTCTTTTCATTTTCAACATGAGTAAACATTGATATCTCTTGTCATTCTCAAACCTCTTTAACATTCTCCATCATAGCTTGATATTTCACTTTTAATACATCCTTGGGTTTATTAAATGTTCTATTTCCCCCCTTTTTAGAGACTTGTGAACCTTTGTTCATAGTGGGAGGCATGCCTTTCTTTTTAGTTTGTATCTTTGGTCTTACAAAGATTTTTCTACTTTATTTATCTATGTTCAAGGGTGCAAATGATTTTTTTATTAAAAATTTTATTCTTCTTTTAGATACAACTCTACATTTACTAGTCTTATGACCAAACTAATTATAACTATAACAATAACCATAGAAAAATGAGGAATATATAGTCATAGAATTTTTTTGTGTAAGATGAGATCTTATTAAATTTGGATTTTTCAAGTCTCTCACTCTTTTGTAACCATTTACATTAGCTCCATTTGTGTTTTGCATCTTCCTTTCTTCAAGGTTTTTTTCTCCTTTGGATTTCTTCACATCAACAGTGCTTATATCTATCTTTGGAACCTTTAAATATTTCTCTTTCTTTTCTCTTTATCCTCCTTTTACTTTGAAGTTGTCATATAGCTTTTTACATGTAATGGTTATGGGAATATTACCTTTTTCATAACCAAGACCAAATCTCTCTTTTAAAAGCTTTTGAGAGTTGATCAACTCATCAAGAATGTATGATAATCCTTTTAGCTTCAAATATTTATTTATTTGTTCTTTAAACTTTTCATGCTCTTTTTTCAAATCTATTATCTCTACTTATAACTTTATGCATTAATTAATTTTAAATTTTAGTTCAATTTTGACTACATCTTCTATTATTTCAACCTCTTCAACTTGCATTTTTAGGCTAACTACCTTCTGATCAAAATTTTCAAGACCTTTGGATAGTTTTTATATTTCCTTTTATGTTATCTTCTTCCACGTTGATTTCTATTTTATCAACATGTCAATCTC
Source organism: Torreya grandis (assembly GCA_037957365.1). Taxonomy (NCBI): domain Eukaryota; kingdom Viridiplantae; phylum Streptophyta; class Pinopsida; order Cupressales; family Taxaceae; genus Torreya; species Torreya grandis. The sequence goes on from JARHVA010001389.1 coordinate 3,301,830, forward strand.
ATCTAGAGCACATATGAGTTCACACTCTAGATCTACTTCTCCTTCCTCTTCTTCATTAGAGTCGTCAACTTCTTTTTATAGACCTATAGAAGTTGATCCTCATTCCATGAATAGGGATTAATTTCCCTCAACCACAAAGGCATAATCATGATCATCATCTAAGCTATCAAACTCATCCAATTTATCATTATCTTCACTTATATACAAGCCCTTCTTGTTTTTAAATAAATTCTTCTTCTTGGCATAGTAGGGCTTCATCCTTTTACCATCATCTTTTTGCTTAGAGTTATCCTTTTTATCATAAGGGAATTTAGTAGAAAAATTTCCTACCTTACCATAGTTAAATCATTTAAAGGTTAACTTACCTTTCTAATTTCTAGACCCTCTTTTTAATCTTCTAACAAATTTAGCTTATTCTTCATCAGTCTCCTTAGATCCAGATGTAAATTCTTTTGATTTACTTTCTTGGATGATTTGAAGGAAAATTATTTTTTGAAGGTATCTATTTATCCCATTCTCATTTCATAGGCTATAAAGATTTCATGAAAATCATCTATAGTGGACTTAGATATATCTCTAACTTCCTCTATTGTAGATATTTTAGAGTAGTACCTTGATGGCTGAAATCTTAGGACCTTTTTGATAATGAATAATTCTTTCATCTCTTCTCTAAGGCTTTTGATTGTATTGAATATTTCACCTACTCTGAGAAGGTAGTCTACAATTTTCTCTTCTTTATTCATTTTAAGACTTTCAAACATACCTCTGTATGTTTGTAGATTGGCCCACTTTACCTTATCATCACCTTCATAGATGCTCTTCAATTTATTCTAGATATCTTGTGCATTTTTATAATGCATCACTTTGACAAACTTTAATTTAGAAAATCTATATAGAATAGAATTCTTAGCCTTGGCATTGCTCTCATATGCCTTCTTGGCAACTTGCTCAGTAGGAGTTGTGGCAAGAGCTATATATCCATTTAAAATAAACATACATACATCAAACCCTAATGAAGATAAATATTCTTAAATTATAATGCTCCAAAATACATAGTTTTATCCATCAAAGAGAGGTTATTTTTTTGAGGAAGAGCCTTCTTGACAAGCCATTTGTGTTCACTATCCAATATCTACCTAAGTTTATTAGGCTTCTTCTTAGGAATGAGGGCTATGATGCTAATTTTTAGAACACAAACATATACTAAGAGGGGGGGGGGGGGTGAATCAATAGATTAAATAAATTAGTCCATTTAATCCCTTTTAAAATAAATTATAAATGATATGTAGATTAAAACATATATGTAGAGATCACACACACAAAAAAATAACACCGTATATATACATGGAAAACCCAATATGGGAAAAACCATGGTGAGAATAGCTACTATAATCTACTATTCTAATCTAACCTCATAGTCAAAACCTCATTGGTTACACATTTAATGGAACTAACCCTAAGGAAACACCAATCCCCTAGTTTAAGAGCAACAACTCTAAGGAAGCACCAATACCTAGCTGATCACCAACTCAAGTTATTTTGATGGCACCAACCAATCATATCTTATCATGAAGCTATAACTCCAAATTATAATAAATATTCATAAATGAATCTAATCTCAATTATCTATTATATGTCTAGTATGTAACTGATCATACTTTACACATTTATCTTCTCTTCTCTTCCACTCTACCCATCTATCTCTATGTCTACATATATCTCTATTTGATACACTTCATCTCTCTATGCAACCTTTTCTCTTCTCTTCTCTTCTAGTTCTATATCTCTTATATTTCTCTATTTGACATAGTTCATCTACACCAGAAACTTTTTACCTATATCTTAGATGACACATATATAAGCAATTGATCTAGGGTTCATAACTTTTCTGTGTTCACATTATTTTGATAACACATCGTGCTCAATTCTATTAGACTTTAGTTCATATCTTTAACTATAAGTTTCCTATGCCTTGAACTAATGCTTCACCACCATGATTCTTGGTCTCATTACTATTTTTAGCATATACTAGGCTCTATTTTTATGCACACACATTATTACATAGATTTGATTGATCACTATAATCAATCTCATTATTTGTGTCATATTTTCTAGCTTATCTACAAGTTCTTGCATGTTTCACTACTTAAAAATTGGGATGAACATATCTTTAAATATCAACCATTAATCTTAAGTTTGTCACCATGATCTGATGATCCTTGTTCAATCTAATCAACTTTAAAACATGTCTATTAGATTAATTTTTGATAAGCTCACATGATCTATTCAATATTTTTACACTTTTGGGCTTTAACTTTTCAACTTTAAAATGTGTCCATTGATCTTTCTGATCTGAGCTCCTACATGTGTTAGATATTAAAAGTAACACAATTATCTCTGATTATCATTTAAACATCAACCTTTTCATCCCATTTCATTACTTCCTAAGTCTTTGGAATGAATACACTCTGTTAATTTCATCAAACTAGCCTAGTATTTAACTCACCTCTATCTTGTTAAACATTGAGCACTTTATCCCATTGAGTCCATTCACTCCATTAGATATGCATTACATGATTAACCACTGACCGTTCGATCTTTTGACAAGCTCTTGTGAATGTGACACTTGGCATTAATACCTATCTTCTACACATTATTGTTATTTATTTTTATTAAGACACTTAGCATTCCAACATTAATCATTGAATGTTTGACTTTTAATCACTTTGTAGTTTTACTGTACAAGTTTTATGATTGTGACATTTGTCACTAATGCATTTAATCAGAGGTGCCTTTGACATATTGACTTCACTACACATCATTAAATATTAAATATATGATTAATAATTCATTGTTAGATATTTTAACAAGATCAAACTCTACCTTGTATTTATTTGACTATGGGGACCATCTCCATATGCTTGGAAGGCTAACTTTTCACCTTCATATATTTTACTTGACTCATCCACCTATTATAAAATTTGGATCATATAAACTAGGCATGATAATGAATGAATCCATATGTTCATTTATTATTGAATCACTTACATGTGCTAGATATAAAACTATTAATATGCTCACCTAGATTCTTCTACCATAGAGCTAACTATGCTTAGAACTACTTGGAAGGCCAACTTTGTTCTTGCATAAATTTTGATGTACTTCATTACATGACCTATAATTTAGCACATAAGATCCTCTCACATAGGGGATTCCATCCATATATTCATCTGATATAGAATCCTTCATATGTGAAAGATATGAAATCATAAAAATGCCTAATTAGATTTTTCTTGCCATCTACAAATTTGACTATGGGAAAACACTGTCAAGATGCCTAAGAGCCCAAATTTACACATGCACATCATTTGTCACATTACATCATGTGACTTAATATTTAGCACATAAAAACTAGGCACAAAAATGAACAAACCCATATGATAATTTTGTCTTGAAACCTCCATGTGTGTGAATTTTGACCTCATCAACATTCTTACTTAGCTCTGCTTGATCCCTTTTGCAAACTTGGCTAAGAATAAAAACTTAGTAAATTATATCTGAGTATCCAACTTTGCATCCTCATATCTTCTACCATACTTCATTACATGGCTTCAAATATAGCATATAAAAAATAAGGACTAATGTGATCACAACCATATGACCAATTCCCATAGAATCATCCACATGTGGAGGAATTCCACTCATGCACACAAGCACTCTAATCATCCTTGACCTTTGATAGGATCCCTTGCATATCTTCTAGTCACCATATTCATCCCTGAGCATAAATGATATACATAATTCTAATAATATCCATTTTAAAATCAATGACAATAATATTTACAACATCACCACCTTCAAAAATCCTACAAAGGGTTATAACATGCTATGAGGAGTTGTACAGAGTCTAAGAACACCTATAACCATGAGTTTTACACAATTGTGATCAAGAGGTATCTTATTGGTATAATAATGAAATAAATAAGGTCAAGTTAATTGTGTAAGTATAGATGAGATTCCTATGAGGGTGTTGGTAATGTAAAAAATTCTATCAAAAACCACAAGGAAACCTATAGCCTGCTTGGCAATCTTTGAAGGCATGCAAAATTGTGAAAATTACAATTTTAGAGAGATTTGGAGAGAGTTCAAGGGAAAATGACTCTTGAAGGGGTTTAGGGGAGTTTTGGAATACCTAATATGGGTACTAATAAGGTTTTTAGTGCCATATAACTCCCTCCATGCCTTTTTTTCTCTTGACCTACTCAGGGTTGTGTGTACACCAACCTAGGGCTAAAATCTTATTTTTTACATAACTTGAGTTCTAACCCTTGTAATTTTTTCAAATTTTTCCATTTTAACTTATTTAATATGACCTATAATATTTTATACGTTTTGGAGTAGTATTTTATGGTCTTATACAACCTCTATTACTTTAGACTTCCTTTAGGCCTAATTAGTCCTAATTGGGAAATAAGGTTGTTGAGTAAGTGGGTCCACCTTAGGTGTTGAGTCCTAAAATTTTGGGTGAAGTTGGAATGGTTTAAAGAGTAGTAAACTATGATTTTAATTTTCCTATAAGTGCTTTATATCAATAAAAACAAGGAGCTTTGTGTAAAAATAGGGTTATAAGGAATAAGCCTCCCTAAAGAGAAAATGTGAGAGTTGTGAAGGAGATTTAAAAATAGAGGTGGATATATGATTGGTTATAAGTCTTCAAAAAGTGTCCAAGGTAGTTATAATCTAAGAACATGACTTGTTATCTCAAAATCACTCCTAATGGGTAGTTCCAAGAGCTCAAAAGTGAGTTACCAAGGTAATGAAGCATCTCCTATACCACTTTGATTAAGTCATCATCAAATGAGGAACAAGAATTATAAATAGAGAATTCATAACTATCCTTTGGTAGTTTTTATTATTTTTAAATTTTCTATGAGTTATTTATAACAAATCACTAGCTCTTGAAACATTTCTTATCTCTCTCACTCCTTTCTCCTATATGTATTCCTAATTTTGGAATTATAATAGATCCTTCCACCAGGAATATGGCATAAACCTACTCTTTTGTATTCTTATTTATCAATAAATGACTATTATAACTCCTTATATGGCTATATCTAGTTTAAATCTTTGAATTGTTGATTTAGACAAGTGTAGAGTTAGCTCACATTATCCCATTTTCCTATTCTTCTTGCCTTCTTGTAGTTTATTTTTATATTATAGGTTGTGAAAAGTGTTATCAATAGTTTCATGTGGATTATAAGATGCAAACATATTTTATTTTACTCTCATAATACCTTACCTCTTTGTAAATAATTGATGTGATAGGTTATTTTGGGACAAGTGTATGGTTATGGTAGTCTTATAGGTCTTAGTGCACATGCAAATCAATGGTAGTGTTCATAACATCTAGTGTATCACTCCTATTTTAGTTCATATTTTTTTATCCCTTTCCCTTGAAAGATAATAGATTAGTGATTGGTCCTAAGTGATACATCAAGGGAGCTAGCCCTTATCTAGAGGTTCAATCCAATCATTAGGTTACCTATAACCTAGGATTATTCCCATGGTATCATCTAGTTAGGAAGACTTGAATAACCTTGCTAGGGTAATAATTAGATAGATAAAAATACCAAAATCATTCAAACTTGTAAAAAAATAAACTATGTCTAAAATACAAAACAAAAAATCAAAATATTATCACAAAATAAAAAAATTAGGACATGAGAATATGAGTTACTTGTTTATTTCTTTACATATGTTATTTATCACATTATTTTTAGATAACATATTATTTTTGCATGCACAAATGAATTTCATGAGGTTTATGGGTGTGATGTATGACATACATATTTACATGGATTCCTAGATGTTAGATTTCATTCTATCCAATGGCAATGTCAATACTAGGGGCATCTTATTCTATAATTTATATTTATCTATAACCTTAAATGCTATGTTGAAATACATATATTACAATTTTATTTATAATTAATCATATCTTACATCGTACTAAATGGATATTGTTGATGTGGGTTTTGTGTACACTCTAAAATTTAATGATGTGACCTCTAACATTGTAGGATCTCACTAGAGATAAGATCTTCACTAGGGCACAATTTGAAGGTTTGGGTTAAACAATCAAGTGGTGGAATAGTAGGTCGAGCATGCAATTTTTTAATCAGATGGTTCATGTAGTGAAATGAATATTAAAAAAATCAAATCTAAGTGGATGGATAGATGGGTGGATAATAATCTAAAATGGGTATATCTCAAAATAAACACCAAAAAAAGGGAAGGGTACATTAGAAAATAAGGTTCTATGACCTCAAGGCTCACCCCCTTAGCTTGGTTTTTATAGTAGACAAGTGTTTCCAAAATTGGTATTTACTACTTGTAGCTATTACACACTTACAATAAAACATAGTTAAAGTGTCTGGCAATAAAACATATCAAACTTAGTGATCTCAACTAAAAGTTACTCATCTTAGAGTTGTTGTTACACACCCTTATCTAGGATATTATAGATCAGATCAAGAAGGTGTCTAGGGAAGTTTTAACACACAACTATATGACTGAACTAGAAATAAAACACTCTTGGGCACATCAAAATATTAACACAATCTTAAATAATTTATTTAATCAATGAAAGCTTCTAAATTTCAATTGATTTTGCACATCTATAATTAACGTATATCAATGATAATAATTAGAATTATCTATAACATATATACACTTCAAATTATTGAATTAACATAACCAAGAAAATAAAACCTTAATATCATAGAGATGGAAAGAAAGAGCATCGACATAGTTACATAACAATCAAACTAATTTCTTTTTGTATTGATAAAACTTTTCCAACCCTTTGGAATGAAGTTAAACATGTATAAGTAGTCTTTGGGAGGGGTTTCCTCATCCTCCAAGTTCATACAAACTCATAGTTACATTACAATTAGAACCTTAGTTATAACTTTAGTCACCAAACTACATGCATGCATGCGTGTAGTTAACTATAACTATGTCTAAACATAGGTCAACATGTACAAAGTAATGCAATGTGTGTATACTCATAGACAGTCTAGGTGATTTATATTTCATGATAAATAAAAGTAAACTATGAGTACAAGAGTTAGTACTTTTTTACATGCATTGTACAAAATTAACCTTTATCTCAAGGCTAACTGGGTGTTTGCATGGCGATGCTAACTATTGGAGGAGTTGAGGTGGATGCTAGGATAAAAATGGATGTTGAAGCTCCATCTTTATTATTTTCTTCCATAAATTGAAAGTGCTTATCCTTAAGGTCATGTTAATATCAAATAATATCCATGTTTAATAGTGGAGGTTTGTGCAGCCTCTTTACTTGTTATAGGAGCTTTAAATTCTTAGATTTTGTATTTTTAAAGTTTATTAAAAAAATAATCTCCATCACCTTATTTATTGCAAAACTTAGCTCAAACTCAATCCTCTAATGAAATTCCTTGAATAATTTGATTGAATTTGGTATAATCCTACTAAAAAAGTTGATCAAAATTGATCTTGCTTATTATCCTAGCTATTGAATCTCTTTCTTGTGATGGATTTATCTCTCCCAGGATCTACAAGATGAGAGATTCATGTTAAACATACTTAGGAATTATTGCTTCATATTTCATGATCTAATCTATAGATTATTGAGTCGTGATGACTATTAGATTGAGATCATTATATGCCTCTAGTGGTGATATTAGGTCAAGGTAGATGTACACCTTATTAGTTGTGTAAAAAATCATAAATTTCAACTTATTCTCATCTTGATTCAAAGAATTAAAAAATTTATGGGTATCAATGAAATGAGGGGTCAATTATACCCTCATTATAGTATTATCTTAAATAATGTTGTATAATCTAGAAGTAGCATTCTCAACTTCATTTTCAATTTTAGGAGGAACATGGACTATCTTTCATTATTCCTTTATTTGATCTAAAACTTGAAAATGTAGTTTTTTCACTTGATCTAATTAATGATTGATCTTTTGACTAGTCATTTATGTTCCCTCATGCAATTCCAACAAGGCATCCTTATGAGTCTTAATATAGGACTTGTAGTCCTCCACATATGGGGAATGCCCTAATTTCCCATTCTTTCTTTTAGGAAAGATAAAGAACTCTTGTATCTCTTCTAGGATAATCCCTATCCCAGTGTGATATTATAATTTACTCTTTATTACCCTCTATATACTCTTTACAGATTTATCTCATTGTGGGAATCTCTATGATTGTGAGGTTTGGATTTTAGGAATCCTTTGACCCTAAATTAGCTACCCACTAAGGGATGACCAATTAGGATGGTTTGATTTATTGAGTGTCCTTGACTGTAGTCTCAACCAATGTTTCTTATAATTCTTAATTCAAGGTTCTTAAAGTACTTAGTCAAAAGGAAAGGCCAAATGATTTCAGACCAATCCACTCCCCCATGTTGAGGTAGTGGGTGGACTATATACACTAGTTTCTTCTTCCCAAATTTATCTTTTGATGTTACAATGGTACATTGATAAGGGATGGAGGAAGACATTTCCAAGTCTATTTGAGTTGATGATACATGAAGTTGGTAATTTTCCAATGCTCCCCTAAACTTATTACAGGATTTCATTTTGGCTTTATGGGGTATTGGGGTAGTGTCAAAAGTGGAATGGAAATAGTTAGAAATGTGGAGACAACAGGGATAAAGGAGACATCCTCTACTTTGGGAGTGAGAAGGGGTGGTTAGAAAATGAGAACATGAGGAACTAAATCAAATGCAGAAAGGGAAGAAATATAGGAAATTGGAGTAGCATAGATAAAAGGTGTTTCCTCCTTACCTGATTGATCACCATCTAGAGGGACCTTTCCTTTAATGCCATAGAGGCTAAGTAATTTTTATCTTTATAACTCCTCTTCATCTATCTCTCTTTATTAACTAACTAACTTTCCTTCTATGCCTTATTATTGATCTGAGGGAGTTATTAATGGTTGTTCTCCCACAATTGGGTCATTTGGAAGAGGATGAGACCTTGGTTTCCTTGTATAGAAAATTATATTCTTTTCAACAATGGGGGATACCTCTTTAATTGGTTTAGATGGAACCTCAACATTTTAAAGATTTTTCATAGGTGAAGGATATAGATGGTTTGGGCCCTTTGAATCTAAGGAGCTGAGGAAAATTAGATCTCGCTAAGCCCCTCCATGTCTAGCTTTAATTTTCCTAGTATCCTTATTAACACCCTTGAATATCTAGGGATATTCTTGAAAATCCTCTCCTTTCTCTTATAAAAACTATGGATGCCTACTAATCCAAAAATATAATTCAACCCATCTACTTAGGGGTGGGATCCTCAATCATGCATTTGAAATCAAGATAGAGGGATTTACTTGTATGATCTTCAGATGCTTTTCTCTCATTCACTCTATTTGTGCCCTTTCTAATACATGGGCATCATCTTTGGAATTCAATAACATAAAGTCATGATCATAGGTCTAATGTTGGTATAGAATAATGAGACCATTGATATGATTTTGAATCCTTCTAGGAGGATCCCAATCCTTATGAGGTAAGGTGGGCAATGCGTAGTAAGTTCTCATTATACCCACTTCTCTAAAGTGTCTCTAAATTATGTAGCACATTTATCCTATCATTAAATGGGAGCCATAGAATGTTCTATTCTTCTTATTTGTCAAGACCTTCTCCATACTCCACCATATTTTTAATGTTATATCTTGTTCTACCAACTTGTATAAAATCTACTTGGGGAGATGTAAGGGGTTGAATTTGTTTCCAACTACCATGATTACTATGTAATCTAGGTATAACCAATCATCACCCCATGGTGCCAATGAGTTTATAATTAACTTGGATATTATTTCATGAATTGCCTACCATACTTGTGGGCATATATCCTCTATAATTTGAGTGATGTTGTTAAAAAATACATATATGTACACAAATGAATAATAATCACAAATGTAATTTTTAATGTAATCTACAGATGCGTACCAGAGTGACCCATAGTGAATATACATAGTTCCCATTATAACATTTAGGAGATCTGAAATCATATAAAAGTGGCTTCTAGTAGGAATCTTATCCTTGTGCATAAATTTTTCTCATAGTCTAAAGTTGATTATTTCCCCTAAGGTGAAAGTCAAGTATGAAGTCATCATCATATCCAAAAGTGTAACCCATTCCAAGTGAATAAAATGGAGGCTTGGGAAGCCATACAATATATTTAAGAGGGCCATCCCAATGCAAATTCCCATCATAAAATTGATGATAATAACAAGGTATTTATCCTTTAGGATGATCATCTCCCTATCGAGAAGCCACTTAGTGAGTGTTTTGTTTACAAAATTGTTTTCTTTCTACCCTACTACCCTATGCAAATCATAAATGGCATCTACAATTGGTAAAGATAAATACCTTTAAAATGCATCTAATTTAATAGAGGACATGATGGTATTGTGTTATAGGTGGTGTAAGTAGTGGTCCCTCATTATCTTTCAAACAAATAAAATATCCTACAGTAGATCTATACATGGCACTACTTTGGGCTTGGCTATCACAAAGTGCATGCCCTATCATTTGAGAGTACGTAGGTCAACCACCAATTGATTTTATGTTGGTCTCAAGATTTCCTCATAATTTTGGATGTCTAATACATCAATGGTGTCACACAGAGCTGAATACTTGGTGTATATGTTATTGAAAATGGTGGAGTTGAAAAAAATATTTGTGCATGCACTAGAGTCCTTGATTGAGAACAAGGATAATGGCAAGATTCCTCTAAATGTTTTGGATGAGGAGGCCATGTTTAATTGATTAGTATTATTTATTATAATTTTAAATCTTAGCTTCAATGGATTCACTTTTACAACTCACTCACAGGTCGCTAGGGATCATTTATAAGGAAATAGTCTAGTTTGAAGTTGATTCATGATGAATGAGCATGTCAATGCTCTCAAGTGATTGATATAGATATTATATCTAATTCTAGTTAATTAACCATTAATTTAAAAAATTTATGAACTTCTTTTAGTTGTGAAATTTTAATTTTAACACTTTATTTGGTGGGTATGCCATGTTGCTACAATTTGACAAGTCTCATTAAGTTTTCTTATTTTACTTTATTGTCCATGCTAAGTAGGATTTCAATAGTTAGGGATTGGGTTTTGTGTTGGTAATGAACATACTAATTCTTGATAATTGGGGATTATAAACACAAAATTTGAATAAAAATATTGATGAAAAAACTTATCCCATCAGCCACATCCAATAATAACCTTTCATGCACTTTCTCCAAATAAAATTCCTGATGACCAAAATTTTTTGCACCTAAGTGCTAGTCACAAGTCCTGATAGGAAAGACCAAACATTTTTTTTGAAGATGAAAATCCTAAAGATAAAATTTTTAAACACCAATTTTGAATCATAAATACTAATTTAATTTTTTTAAGACCAAAATTTTATGCACTGAAAACAAATCCTGAACACAAAAGATAAAGACCAAATAGTGAGAGATAAAATCTAATAAGCAAATGCCAAACATAAAAGTCAAAAACCAAATTTATAAAGAAAAAAGAAATAATAATAGAATTTAATTGGACTACATGAGAACCCCAAGTAATTTCAATGAATAAAACCTTTGAATACTTGATTCGAAGACCAAATAGTGAAGGTCAAAATGCAAGATTTTTGAAGACTCAAACCGACAAACAAAACTCTCAAACACTTGGCTGAATACCAAATTTTGAAGACCAAAATGCATATGTCCCAAAAACCCTATTAAGATGTAAAAATTTAGAAATATATTAATAATTTAGTCAAAAATGCAAGAAAAAACTTCATTCGATTGTATTTCCCAGTTGGGGAAGTTTAGATGCAACACATAATAGTTCTTAGAATAAACACATTAGATAAAAGGCATGAAATTTAAAAAGGCATAGTGGGCCCCTATTATAAAAAAATAAATGGGGGTATGTTGAGTAAATTAAATGGTTACTTACATGGGGAATAATATTGAGTATTCAAAAACCCATAAGTTTTGGTTAGTAATTTTAAACTAAATATGAACCATACCACAAGAAAATATTTGAATTAGAGACATAAAAGAGACTCCCATCTACACTATAAAACATACTTTCCTTACTTATACCCTATATCTATGTGATACCATGATTTTATTTACCCTTTTTATGAGATTTAATCAAGGATTTTGAGTAGTTACATGTTTCATTCTAGTTTATTTAAAACACATTAAATCAGGGAAACTTAGGTATTGCTTTGCTACTAGTCAGGCATCCATAGCCTAGACATAGATAACTTTAGTTATTTATGTTCATTTCCCCTCATATTTTATCATGATGCATGGTAAATTGACCTTATTTCATCATGTGAGATTTATATCCCTTTTTAGATTCTCTTTGGCTTTTATAGATCACTCTTGTTAGAACACATTAGTTCTTTTTTTTCTTTTTTTTTGAATATGAATAGAAGAAACTACTATGATCTAATGTAGGTGAATAACTTGTTTTACCAAATTGTCCTTGCCATATACATCTAATCAATGGTTATCACCTTAAACAAGTATTAACATGATTGTTTTTTATCTAATGGAGTGAGAAAACTTTATAAATTTGCGCATTGTACCAAGAGTAGCTTTTGTACAATTGGTATAATTATTCAATTTTAATATAATCATGGATGGATTCCCATTGCATAATTGAAATCTTAAGATCCCAGACACCAGGGTGTAAAAATTGAAAAATAACCCCATATTATATGTTCCTCTCTATTATATTTCCATATTTGCTTTATTTTTGGGACCCTTAAAATTCCATCGACCTGGGGATGGACTAGATGTTTACTTGGTTATACTAAGAAAAGCCAATCGGATGTCAATAAAAATAAAATAAATAAATAAATCTAGAAATCAGGGAATTAATCTAAGGAAATGAGGGAAACTAATCTAGGAAAGCAAGAAAGCTAATCTAAGTAAATAAGGAAAACTAATCTCAGAAATTAGGGAAACTAACCTAGGAAAGTAGGAAAACTAATCTAGGAAAGCAAGAAAACTAATCTAGTTCTGCCTTTACTGCACCTCTATTTTCATTATAGGACACCTATAGATGGTACAACCATGAAGTAATGCTTAAAAAAGTGCACATTGAATAGATATGTTAGTTCATTGTCCTAAAGGTCCTTCAAATGAAAGGCATTATTACCCAAGATTTGTGATATTTAGTAGGGTCTAATCCATAGTGGGGTAAAATCATCATGTTGTCCTTTCTTTTCTTGGGCTTTATCCCATATAAGAACCATGTTAGATATTTTAAAGGCATTTAATTTTTTTATCTTGTGAAACCACCTTTTGACTACATCTTGATGTTTCCTGAAATATTATAGGGATTTAGTCTTTGATTCTTCCATCTCTATTATATCCAGTAATTTAGACTTCACTTTTTTATTCAGCTCCATGTATTCCTACATGACTTGATAAGTTAACAACTTAAGCATGAATGGAAATATTGGTTTTCATCCATATATCATAAAATAAGGTGAGTCCTTGAGGGATTATATATATCTCATTTGATCTACCCATATGGCATACTTTAGTATATTATGATTGTCTCTAGGTTTGTTTGTAGCTAATTTATTTATAATGTCAATCAAGTTTTTATTTGTTGACTTGGCCAACCCATTTACTAGAGGATAATGGTTAGAAGATGGCCAGATGGCGATTTTATTATCATGGGTCAATTATATGAATTTACCTAATTAGAATACTAGCCCATTATCACAAAATAAAGAAATGTTGGTGATAAATCTAGTTGTGATATGCTCCTCTAAAAATTTTATTATGTCTTGTTCTCTAGAATTTATGGCAGTAAGTACAAATTTATGGATTCTTGAATAATTTGGGTTAATAATACTAATGAAGTCTAATCCCCATTAAGTGAATGGTCTTCCCCAATAATAGATTGTAATGACAATTCTATGTGTACCTATATTTTTACCAAAACATGACACTCGTGACATGTTATTACATGAGCATGGGCATCTTGAAAGATAGTTGGATAGTAATAACCCATTCTGAGGATTTTTTGGGTTGTGTTATTTTTATATAGATGATCACTACCTATCTTTTGGTGTAAAATTTCTAGTATTTCTTGAGCTTCTTCTTTTGATAAACATCTTAGATAGATGCCTTAATAATTCCTTTCATAAATAATCCCATTTATAATCATGTTGTGGGTATATTTGAGCCTCAAATCTCTCTTTTGTTCTCTCATGAGTTATGGGGAATAGTTACTTATTAACAACTATTGAATTATGTTAGTATACCAATCTCTTCAAGATACCTAGGTTTCACAAACCTCTTCAATGGTAATGAATAGGTTGGGTTGAGTCATAAGGTTAATGATGCCCTTATATCTAATAATCTTAGAAATATTGATCTCTATATCAAACTTCTATAACTTTTCCATCCATTTATCTCTATGCTCTCCCAATTCATACTGTGCCAAAGTGAGCTTAATAGGAGAGTTAGGCACAATAGTGCTGGTCTTATTCCTCAAGATGTAATGCTAAAATTCATTTAGTGATTTTACAAGAGTAAAAAATTTATTTCCAATTAAAGAATACTTAATCTCAAATTATTTTATATTCATGCTCATAAATTCAATAGGATGCTTAGTTTCCTCTTTCTTTTGAGTTAGCATTGCAATGATTGTAGTTCTAAAGGAAATGAGTAAAAATAAAAATCCTTGGTGAAATTTGGGTTGATCAGTACTAGGGCATGATATATAGAATACTTAATGTCTTGGAAATAATTTTGAGCCTTAGGCATCCATTATACCTTAGCATCGTATTTGAGCATCGCATTCAAAGGTCTAATAATTTGTATAAAACCTGAGATAAATTTCCTCATGAAATTTATTCTCCTAAAGAAATACTTGAGATATTTTTTACTATTTGGAAATGTGATATTTGAAATCCTCTAGATTCTATTTAGATTAACGGTGATACCTACTTTGGTAATAATGTGTCCCAAGAGCTTGCCTTCAACAATACCAAATATAATCTTTTTAAGGTTTATTGAGATACCAAAACTCCTACATCTCTCAAATATTGATTGTAGATGACTTACATGGTTAGTCATGTTATTCAAGAAGATAGTGAGATCATCCATGTAAATTATTATGGACTTAATTATTATCCCTTAGAATCCATAATCAATTGCTCGTTCAAAGGTAGCTCCTGCATTAATTAGACCAAATAACATCCTCTTGTATGCATAGTTACCCCACATTATGGTAAATATAATTTTAATTCTATCTTCAAATTCAACCAACACTTGGTTAAAGCCTAAAAATCCATCCAAAAAGGACATAATTTTAGAGCCACTTACTATCTAAATAACGTCATCCAAGGAAGGTAATAGATAGTTGTCTTTTTCAGATGCCCTATTCAGGTTTCTAAAATCAACATAGTCTAATTTACCCACTCTTATTATTGAATAGGAATAATTTGGATACCCAGGTGGAATGTCTGATCAGGATTTTTTTTCATTGAACAACTTTTCTACCTCTTTTTAAATAATAGGCTCTATGATAGTATTTACTGGCCTCTATCTTTGCCTAAAAAACTTTTGGTCTAGTTTCAATGGGATTGTATGGGTGATGACCCTTGAGCTATAAACCTCAACATCTTCATATTCCCATGATATTACATTTTATATTGGGTGAGTAAATCCTTCACCCACTACCTTTCTTCTAGAGTGTAACTAAGGCCGATGTTAATGTAGCATGGATAACTTTCAACCCCTAGATTTTCCATTTTAAACTTAGATTCACTAAATTTAGGTTGGTTTTGTTGTTGTGATTATGGATCCATATCGAATGCTCTCTCTAAAGAAACCATTCCAAGTGGGAGATGATTTTATTAAAGTTGAATGATACCTTTCTCATCTAACTCCTCTTGGGATAGATAACTAATTTCTTTGTCATCAGTGATTTTAGACTCAAATTGCCCTGAGTTAGTCAAGAATTAGATGATCTATTTATCATCATCAAAGACATAGAAACTCTCCGTGTTCTCAAGAATAGAAGGATAAGGTACTAACTTAATAGATAATCTCTATAACTTGGATTATTGAAGAGGTGTTAAGTTGGCAACCAAAGTAGTTAGTGAATCTATAATTTGATTTTTCTCTCTAAGGATAGCCACTATATTGAATGCATCAAAGGATTCAATCAAATCCAAATCTCTACGCTTGTATATTTTTAGATAAGATAGTTTGTACTGGTATTTATTCTTGACCTAATTGTCACTAGATCTGTGTCTCCATATATCAATAACTACTTAATGTTATTTTTGAGAGAAAATTACAATCCCAAAATCAGTGATTCATATTTTTACCTATTATTATATAAGGTAACTATAACCTATATGATATTAGGAACTTATTTCCCTGTGGATCAACTAATTAAATACCTATGCCTGATCCCTAATTGGATCTTACACCATCAAAGTGGAGAGTCCATAGTTGGGGAGGTCTTTAATATTTAGGTTTATGTCCTTCATAATGTATGGTAAAGGTATAAATTCTAAGGATGGGAGATTCATAACTTTACTATTCATTCATGACATTTTACTTCTTGATGCGATGCTTCATCTTAGGCTCCTAATCAATTTGAATCTCATTTGGAAGGCCTCTCCATGACATCTAAATGTGATAAAAGTCCATTGAAAGGTATCCATTGAGTATCTTTGACCATTATTTTCTCAATAGGAGTCTAGACCCTTTAGGAATGTCCACCACAAGTATATCAATGGTCATTTATACTCGTGGTTTAGATGTTAGTTGAATGTACACATTAGTCTGAACGCCAATCATAGGTACCACTATTCTATCTAACTATGAGACCATCATCTTTGATGAGATTAGAGTTAATCCAAGATTTTAGAAAATATAAGTAGGCATCACAATGGTTGATACTCTAGAATCAACTAAATAGTTATGATTTTTTTAAATCAAATTCCTTGATAATCATCAAGAAAGGAGGAACTTCTAGCTTTCTTTTATATATAACATTTATGTTGGCTACCTTCATCTTCTCTATAGGGGAATTCCCATCGATAGATCTTCATAAAAGTTATTTCTATTTAATAATTTAGAGTAATTCATGAAGAGTGATATTTGATTTTATTTTCTTCATGTCTTCAATAATGTTGTATTCTCATTTAATTTGTTCATCCTTGTTCTAGGGCTGATCATTAGCTTTTGGGAGAGGTGGATTATTATTAGCCTTTGGATTTGGTATAATGGTAATACTATTTGGAGGGGTAGATGTTGCGAAGGATGGATTATTCCTTAGGTTATAACCAACTTTATGATACTATTAGAAGGCAGGAATCTCATCAGTATTATCTTATAGTAAGTTGCCATCCTCAAATGGGAAAGGAAGCTCATGAGTTTAAAAAACCATAGTAGTGTTTAAAGAGCAATATTCATGGTGTAATTATAGTGGGTTATTCATATGATCTTACCTTACCATTTCCCTTTGAAAAATATTAAAAACTACATAAAATTCAATACAATAAAGTCCAGCATGTTGAGATGTATTATGAACTCTAAACCAACTGGGTAAGTTTTTCTCCACTATATTTATTTTAGGAAGTTTGTTAGACTAGTCTACATTATTTGTAGACCTATTGAAATGTCAGTTATATCTTTGAAACCTATAATTATGATTATTATTATTATTATTATGTCCATTAGTATTACCTATTTTTATCTTCATGCCCAAGAAGTCATTACTCAATTTTTGTACCATTATTTATATGGATTCTATGTCTACTTTTGTGGAATCTATGCCCTAAACAACTAAAGGATTGGATAGAACTGAATGTTGGTTCTACTAGTGAGGATTAATATATGAATGATTTTTGTAGTGGACAAGTGTTTCTAGATATAGTGTTTACTACTTGGAGCTATTATACACTTACATGCAAACATATGTAAAGAGTCTAGGAATAAATCAAAACAAACTTAATGATCTCAACTTAAGGTTACTCCTCTTATAGTTGTTGTTGTACACCCTTATTTAGGAGATTAAAATTTAGATAAAAAATGTGTCTAGGGTAGTTATAAAACACACCTAGATAATTACACTAAAAATAAAACACTCCTACACACCTCAAAATATTAACACAATCTTAACTAATTACTTTAATCAATGAAAATGACTAACTTTCAATAGATTTTACACATCTAGAATTAACTTATATTAATGAGAATAGTCAAAATTATTTTTAAGATATGCACACATTAAATTATTAAATAAACAAAACCAATAAAATAAAACCTTGATAACATAGAGACAAAAATAAAAAACATCAACACAGTTTCATGACAATCAAACTGATTTCTTTTTGTATTGATAAATTTTTTCCAACCCTTTGGAATGAGGGTTAAAAATGTATAAATATACTTGGGGATGGCTCACCTCATCCTCCAAGTTGAGTACTTATAGTTACATTGTAATTAGAACCTCAATTCTAACTTTAGTAATAAAACTACATATATGCATGCATATATCTAACTACCACTATGTCTAAACATAAGTCAACCTATACAAAACAATGAAATGTGTGCATAATCATATAAATTTAGGTGAATTTTAAATTTAAATTATAAATACAAGTAAAATATGAGTACAAGAGTTAGTACTTTTTTACTTGCATGCTATAAAATTAGCCTTTATCTCAAGGTTGAATGGGTGTTTGCATGACATTGCTAACTGTTATAGGAGTTGAGGTGGATGCTAAGACTGAACTAGATGTTTAATCTCTATTTTTATTCTTTATTTCTATAAATTTAAAGTTCTTATCCCTAATATCATGCTGATACTGAATAATATCCATGTTTAATAGTGTAGGTCTATGCACCCTCTTTAATTTTTCTAGGAGCTTTGCTTTCCTAACTTTTATATTTTTAAAGTTTATTCCAAAAATTTCCATCTCTATCACCTTCTTCCTTGAAAAAAATAATATTAACCTAAATTTCATCCAATTAAAGTCCTTGAATACTTTGATTGAATTTGGTGAAATCTTATTTAAGAAGTTTATCAAAATTGATCCTACTTACTAGCCTACCTACTAAATCTCTTGATTACAATAGCTTTAGCTCTCCCAAGATCTGCAAGATGAGAGATTCATGTTTGGTATACTTTAAAATTACTACCTCATATACCATGATCTAATATTTAACTTCATATGTCCTAATGACATCTAAGTCAAGATCATTAGATGCCTATAATGGTACATGATGTCAAGGTGGTTGTACACTTTATTGGTTGTGTAAAGAATAATAAATTTCAACATATTCTCATCTTAATTTAAAGAATTAAAAAAATTATGGGTATTAATGAAATGAGGGTTCAATTCTACCCTCATTTTATTAATGGCTTCAATAATTATGTATAATCTAGAAGTAACATTCTAGACTTAAGTTTCAATTTTAGGAGGAACATGTACTATCCTTTATTGTTCCTTTATTTAATCCAAAGATTAAAAATTTAGTTCTTTCACTTGGTCTTATTCTTGATTGATATTTTGCCTAGCCATTTATGTTCCCTCATGTGATTATAACATGTCATCCTTATGAGTATTGAGATAGGACTTATAGTTCTCCATGTATGGGGATTTCCTCAATTTCTAATTCTTTCTTTTAGGCAAGGTAAATACCTCTTGTCTCTCTTCTAAGATAATACCTATCCTAGTGTTGTCTTCCAATTTACTTTCTATTACCCTTTGGATGCTCTTTTTAGATTTATCAAATATGAAACTTATTGTGGGTAGCTCTATGATTGTGAGGTTTGGATTTGGGGAAGCCTTTGACCCTAATTTAGCTACTCACTTAGGGATGACCAACTGGGATGTGTTGATTAGTTGAGTGTCCTTGGTTATAGTCTCAACCAATATTTCTTATAATTATTGCTTCAATGATTCTTCAATAACTTGGTCATGAAGGGAAGGTCAAATGATTTTAGACGAGTCCACTCCCCCATGTTGAGGTAGTGGGTGGACTGTATACATTGGTTTATTCTTTGCAACTTCTCTTTTGATGTTATAATGGTGCATTGAGAAGAGGTGTAGGAAGGCATTTACAAGTCTATTTGAGTATATGATACATGAATTTGGGAACTTGTCAATGCTCCCTTAAATTTCTTAGAGGCCTTTATTTTGGCTTTAGGGGGTGGTGGGGTAGTGACATAAGTGGATATAGAGTTAGTAAAGGACATGGGGGAGTTGGATACAATTGGTGGAATGGATATAGTTGGGAAGGTGGATATGATATGGATAAAAGAGACATCCTCTACACTAGGAGTGAGTTTAGGGGTGGTTGGGAAATGTAAATAAAAGGAACTAAATCAAATGCAGATAGGGAAGACATAGAGGAAATTGAATTAGCATAGATAAGAGGTGTTGCCTCCTTACCTAATTGATCATCATCTAGAGGTGCCTTTCCTTTAATTCCTTGGAGGCTAAGGACTTTTTCTATGTATAACTACTCCTCTTTATTTTTATTTCTTTATTCACTAATAGGCTTTCATTTTGTGGCCTAATACTAAACTAAGCGAGGTCATATTGGTTATTCCTCCATAGTTAGGTCCTTTAGAAGAGGATGAGACCTTGGTTTTCTCTTATAATATTTTTGTTTTCTTTTCCACTATGGGGGATACTTCTTAAATTGGTTTAGATGGAACCTCAACATTTGTAATATTTTGCATAAGTGGAGGAGTTGGATGGTCTGGGCATTCTAAATTTGAGGAGTCGAGGTAAATTAGATATCCTTGAGCCCCTCCATGTCCAAATTCAATTATATGAGGATCCTTCTTAATAGCCTACAATATATGGGTAGCTTCTTGAAAAGGCTCTCTTTATTCTTCTAACAACTATGGAGGCTTACTAATCCAAAATTCTACGGTAACCCATATGTCTAGGGATGGGAACCTCAGTCATGCATCTATAATGGAGATAAAGGGATCTCCCTATATGATATTTAGATTTGGTCATTTTAATCCCTCTATTTGTACCCTTTACAAGACTTGGGAATCATCCTTGGCATTCAATAATAGGAAGTCATGATCATAGGTCTCATGTTGGTAATCATTCCATGACGATCCCAATCCCTATGTAGCAAGGTGGGAAGTTCATAGTAAGTTCTCATTCTGACTACTTCTCCAAAGTGTCTTTGAATTCTGTAGCACATTCAACCTATCATTAGATGGGAGCTATAAAATGTGTTCTTCTTCTTATTTATCAAGTCCTTGTTCATATTCCATCATAGTTAGAATGTTATCTCTTATTCTGATAGCTTTTTTGGTATACACTTTTAGATATGTAAGGGGTTAAATTTGTTTCTAGTGACCATGTTTACTATATAATATGGTATATCTAATAGTCACCCCATGGTTCCAATGAGTTGGAAATTAAATTAGATATCTTGGGTAATGGGGGTTCATGAATTTCCTACCATACCTCTAGGTATACATCCTCTTCAATATGAGTGATGTTCTTATTAAATATGTATATATGCACAAATGAATAATAATAATAAATGTAATTCTTGAGGAAATATAGAGATGCATCATAGAGTGACCCATAGTTCATATACATAGATCCCATTATAGTATCCAAGAGATACAACATCATATAGAAGTGGTCACTAGTAGGACACTTATCCTTGTATAGAACTTGTTCTTGTGGTATGATGTTGATCATTTCCCCAAGGTGAAAGTCAAGTATAAAGTCATCATCATATCTAGAAGTGGAATCCATTCTAAGTGAAGAAAATAATTGCTTGGGAATCCATACTTGGTGATAGGTATGAGGTCTTTATCCTTTAGGATCATCATATCCCAAGGGAAAATCCACTTAGTGAGAATTTTATTTACAAAAATATTTTTTCCACCCTACCACCCTATGTAAATCATAAATGGCATTTAGAACTGGTAAAGATAAATACCATTGAAATACATCTCTTGAGATGCAAGCCATAATGGTCTTGTATTCTAGGTGGTTAAATTATTGGTATCCCATTATCTTTCCAACAAAAAAAAGATCTCATGATAGGTCTATACATGGAATTACTTTAGGTTTGGATATCATAAAGTGTATCCCCTATCATTTGAGAGGCACCAGGTCAGCCACTAATTGATTTTGTTTTTGTGTCAATATTTCCTCTTGAGTGTGGATATCTATTACATGAATGACATCCCATAGAGATAAATACTTGGTATATAAGTCATTGAAAATTTTGGAGTAAAAAATAGTATCCATGTATTTAGTGGAGTCCTAATTGAGAATTGGGATGGTGGAAAGTCTCCTTTAAATGTTCTGGATGAGGAGGCCATGGTTAATTAACTGGTACTAGTTCTTGAAATTTGATAGCTTAACTACAATGGATTGAATTTTATAATTCACTCAAAGGTTTCTAGGGCTCATTTGTAAGGAAGTATTATAGATTGAAGTTTATTTATGATGAATGAGCAACTTTATAGTCTCAAGTGATTGATATAGATTTAGTATTAAATTCTAGTTCGTGCACCATTAATGTTTAACATCTATGAACTCTCTTGTGAAATTCAAATTTTAACACTTTTTTTAGTCAGTATGCCATGCCAATTAATTTTGACAAGTGTCATTAAGTATTCTTATTTTTCTTTATTGTCTATGTCAAGTAGGCTTTTGATAATCAAGGATCAGGTTTTGTGTTGGTACCAAACCAACCAATTATCATGAATTATGGATTCTAAATAGAAACTTAGAGAAAAAGTCTCAATGACCAAACTCATCCTTTGAGCCATACCTAATAATAAACTTTCATGCACTTTCTCTAAATAAAATATTGACAACCAAACTTTTCTACATAAAACTTCCAGTCACAAGTAATAACAATAAAGATTAAATATTCTTTTCAAAGACAAAAATCCTGAAGATATAATTATTGAACACCAATTCTAAATCATAAATATTGATGTAATTTGTTGAAGACCAAAATTATATGCACCAAATGCAAATACCAAACATAAAATCCAAAGACCAAATAGTGAGGGATAAAAAATGATAAGTAAATGCCAAACATAAAAGTTGAAGAACAAATTTATGAAGAATAAGGAATACCAACAAAACCAAATTGGACTACATAAGAACCCTCAACAATTTCACAAAAAAAAAATCTTCAAAGACATGATTTTAAGACCAAATAGTGAAGGCTAAAATGTAGGATTTTTGAAGAGCCAAAACTATGAACAAAATTCCCAAATGCTTTGGCTAGATACCAAATTCTAAAGACCAAAATGCATATGTCCCAAAAAACCCTATGAAGATGAATTTTTTTTGAAATAAATTAGTAATTTAGTTAATAATGAAAGAAAAAACTCATTCAATTTTATTTCCCAATTGGGGAAGTTTAAATGCAACACATAATAGTTATTAGAATAAAGATCTCGGATGGAAGGCATGGACTTTTATAAGGCATAATGGGTCCCTGTTCCAAAAAAAGGAATGGGGTATGTTGAGTACAATATATATGATATTATTATATGATAATAAATTGATATAATTGGATGGAATATATTAATTTTCACTTATTCTTTACTCCTTCAATGTTGTTAATTTATCTCATGATAGGTTAGAAATTTATTGCTTATTGGGTATGGCTATTGTCCTTATATTTGCAATGATTTAATAAAATGTGAGACAATTTAACATGTCCATTTATTGTGGCACTTGGACTTACATGTATAATATATTATTATGTGACATCTGAAATTATCCATTGCTTGTGGCCCTTGGCACTATGTGTGTATGATTCACTTGTATATGTGACATTTGTGTTAGGAATTTAGCTTTTACATTGAGTAAATTTAGGTATTTACAAAATGGTAAATAGTTAGGTTGATATTTACTAAATGGTCAATAGTAAATAGTAACTATGATTGATTTACCATGAGGTAAATATTAGTTATTGGGTTGTTGTTAATTGTATGGCTAATATGACAAATTTTTATAGGTTAGAATATTATGTTGTTAGATATATTGTTATATATTATAACAATATACCATGTTTAGGTTGTAACGATTAAAGGAGGTTTTATAGGAGAGATATTATAGGGATTTGGGAATCCCCAAATATAGGAAATATTCTCCTATATATTTATTTGTAATTTTTAAATGTATTAATCATAAATTGAGAAATGAGAATAGTGAGTGAGAAATATTATTTGTGTTGAAATAAATTTACAGATTATTTGTGCATGTGTTAATTCTAAGTTTGGATATTTGAGCTCTCAACATTGGTATCATATCCAGTCAATGGTCTGTTAAATCTATCAAGGGGAAAATTCAGCTACTAAGATTTGTATTGCTCCTATGAATGAGAATTTCAGCATATTAATATATGGATCCTTGATCAAACTCAACTGTTACTCCTCGAGTTATCTCTATCATTCTTAAGACACTTATTTGTTTTTTCATCTCTACCATCTCTTCTAGATCCCTGATTAAGCATACTTATATATCCATTTTGGTGTTTGCTTCAAATTTTGTCTTAGAATATTAATTGGTTTATATTTATATTATACTCAGCCATATGTTCTACATTATCTACGTAAGTTTACAGCTTGAATGATGCTTTAAGATAGACTTAAGATAAGGTTTGTTTGGCCTCAATCCACTTTATAGGAATTAGATCGATTCATATACTTCATTTCATTCATTTATTCCACTTAACATGATTCTATCTCTCAGCCCAATCGTAATTGTTCATCATGCATACATACCTATCAAATAACCATATTCTATGAGTTATGTATTAATCTATCACTTATCGATCTTGACCTTGATTTATTATATGGTTGGTATTATATTAATGTTTTATCTATGACATGAATATTTGCATCTAAAAACACTACCAAAATTGACCAAAGCTTGGCTTCACCAAAGTTTGTGAATTTTCAATGTAGTTGTATTCCTACCATGAAATGAGATCTCAAGCTCATCCACCTCGCTAATTCATCTCAACGTGACTTCCAATGATGGTGAAACTATCTATTTTGATAAAAAGACTTTAAAATACATATTTATACATATTAGGGTCTTTATTTATAGTTTTTGTTCTCTTTAGCTATTTTTTATAGTTGCCTTGTCAAAAAGAAATGTAAATAGAGTCTTAGATATTTATGTTTCATAAAATGCAATTATCCAGTTGAAATTTATTAGGGTCCTTTGGTATTCATTTAGTTATTTAGTGTCATTCTATTCATTATAGTATTTTAATGCATTAAAAGAAATAATAAAATGGTCATTATTTAATATTTGGATTTTGTAAAAATTTATATTATAGTCATAGGTTTTAAAAGTTTGAATAGTGTCAAAAACTCTTTTGGTATTTTAATGTTTTGTATTTTATCCAAAATCCAAAGTGTTCATTTTTAGGGTCCATTATCCAAAAATTCAAAATTAAAAATGAGTCAAAAATCAAAATCATTTAGGCTTAAGTATAAATTCATTGTAAAAAATTATCTTATTGGATGCATTTTTTCTTGTACATGATGTCCAAATTATGGGGGGGGGATTTCCAATGAAAAAATCATCTACCTAAGATTCACAACATCATCGACTGAGTGAGTAGTGATGTGTTGGAGGATGAAGGCTACACGGAGGATGGAGGTCTTTTAGTGACCTCTCATCAGTCACCAATGACAAGGTCACATAATGATGTGGTGACTTATGTGTGGTGTGTTATTTTTAGTGAGTTTTTCATTTCCACCGTGTGTTTTACAAATAAGAACATAAGAATAATATATGTTCATGATATGTAATTGTGTGAAATTCCAAACATGATTCCATGAGGTGAAAACATGTGAAAAGACAAAAATAACCAAGGTAAGTCAGTTC
This sequence comes from Torreya grandis, assembly GCA_037957365.1. Taxonomy (NCBI): domain Eukaryota; kingdom Viridiplantae; phylum Streptophyta; class Pinopsida; order Cupressales; family Taxaceae; genus Torreya; species Torreya grandis. The sequence goes on from JARHVA010001389.1 coordinate 3,327,811, forward strand.
ATGGATCTTGAAAATGTTTTTGGTAGAGATCCAAAAAACCACTAGGAGATGAATATTGTTTTGTCAATAGTTAAGAGAGCAGTTACTATAGAGATGTAATGACTACCTTACTACTTTATGGAGATTACCCTCATTGACATGTACATTGTGGTCGCATAATATAAATGCATGATGTATTCCTTCACATAATATTGGTCATGTGTAGTAAGATTACATCAGTAGTATGTAGACCTGTGAGTATGTAGTGGCATACAATTCTATTTATGCAAATTATTGGAGGTAGATGGTTTTACTATTCATTTCAAGGTTTATGGTAAACCTATAAAACCATATAAAGAGCGAGGCTCTCTTTATCAAAGTCATGAGTCAAATAGGGCATGCTATAGGAGGTGAGCGTACTGCAAATAAGAGTGTGAATGTTTTTACACCATGTAAAAACTACAGGGGGAATGTTAGGAATTTAGATTTTACATTGAGTAAATTTAGGTGTTTAAAAAATGGTAAATAGTAAATATTAAATAGTAACTATGATTGGTTTACCATGAGGTAAATATTAGTTATTGGTTGTTGTTAACCATATGGTTAATATAGTAGATTTTTATAGGTTAAAATATTATGTTGTTAGATATTATAACAACATATCATATTTAGGTTTGAACTATTATAGGAGTTTTTATAAGAGAGATATTATAGGGATTTGAGAATCCCTAGATATAAGAAATATTCTCCTATATATTTGTATGTAATGTTCAAATGTACTAATCACAGATTGAGAAATAAGAATACTGAGTGAGAAATATTATTTGTGTTGAAATAAATTTTTAGATTGTTTGTACATGTGTTAATTCTAAGTTTAAGTCTTTGATCTCTAAACAATTTGGACATGTCCCTTGTATGTTTCCATTGGCCTTATTTTATGAAATAATGTGTTTTTTTATTTCATTTGTTGAGATTGATTAGTGGTTCCATGACACATATCATGTATTTTTACTATGTAATGCACTTCATATATAATTACTTTAATGCATACCTCATTGCTATATCTATCTATAAATTAAATTTGTATGCCTCACATTAGATATGATAAATATATTTTTTAATGTAATTAAATTACATGATGACATACTCCACATGTTAACATAATGCTACATAATTATATATTTATCACATGATACAATTAACTCTTACTCTTAGATGAGTGAATTTAAAGGTAAAATCCTCATATAAAAATAAGGGAATCATAGTTGTCTTGTATTAGAGATACAATCCTAAAAAAATATTATTTGGGATTGAGTAAATGTTTCAAAAATAAAAATACATGTTTTCAAGGATTCAAAAAAAATTTAAAGATCAAATTCAAAAGAGTACATGTTTTTAAAGATTCAAAATAATTGAAAAATGAAATAATCACACATACAAATTATAGAGGCATATGGCATGCATATGCACTCACTTTTCAAAGACTCAAGGTAAAAAATAATACACACTTGAATGCCTATACATGGGCATATGTAAAATACTTATAAGATCAAATATATAGGTTGAAAATATAATTACAATTAAACATATAGGTGCATGAAATTATATATCAAAATTTTTTATCAAAATTGGGATTAGAGAATGAATCTAAATATAATTAAGATAAAATGATACACAAAATGAAAATGTATAAAATAAGCATTTATGGTTTGGAACTTTATAAATATAGAAATATTATAAAAATGGGTTACTAAATAGGAATAACTTAGTTATAAATAAAGCATGCATGATTATGATTAAAAATAAAAAAATTATTGTATGGTGGTGTGAGATGACTATGAATTATAAATATGGATTTGAATCTACCTAGGATAAGGCCACTCTATTCAGAGAGTGGATAGGGTTGACCTGTGTTGATATCTATAGGCTAAGAAAAAATATGATAGGGTTTTTTCCCCCCATGTAAAAATGTGTATGTGCACGTTAATCAATGATTCCTGTGTGTGTGATCTAATTTGATCAATTTATTATATAAATTTCTATTTACCTTCTTCTTCACATGGAACCCTAGTTAAATAAAACATGAATAATAAACCAAATAAATAGGAAAAAAATGTTAGTGATTGAATTTTTGATTGAATTTATCAACCATTTTATTGATCATTGCCTATATACCAATACTCTAAAGAGGGATAAATTTCTATGTAGTTCTCCCATTCTATGGTGGTGTGTGTGAAACAATGGTTCAATGTTAGATGCTAGTGAAATCCTAGTGCAATTATGTGATTAAACAATGTTTTATTACCTTATATATGTATGATAACTTAACTCAAGGATAATTTATATATAGAGACTTATAATTGGGAATAATAGGTGTTTTATTCTCAATGTGTAGTTAGAATAATTTTTCTTTTTACAATATGAAAGCCTGTTGCCATATATTGAACAAATGAATATGAATTATACTTATATAGTAGTCTTATGGTAAATTTCTAAAATGGGGCTTGAAAAATGTGTCAGAATAGAATGATATTAATTTACCAAATAAGTATAAATAAAACAATATATCATAATAATATGGAAATACATTATAAATAATGAATAATAGATAAGCCACTTCGAAGGGGCAACCTCACAAATTCTCGCAATAAGAATGAATACTCAAATATGATGATGAATAAATAACCCTACCTCATATATTTAATATAACAAGGCCATGTGCCACTCATAGGATAACCTAATAAGTATATAAATGCATAGATAAATTGAAAATAATATGCAAAATGGTTATGCAAGCCACAAGTCAGCTACACATATCCCTAGACATGCCAATGGTTAAGGGCATAACATGCCCCTTTCCTTCAAAATGTTTTTTTCCTCAATGTTGAAGAAATATTAGATGTTGTTTCATGATGATTCATCCTCCCAAGTAGCATCTTTAGAAGGTATATTCTTTCATTTGATTAGATACTTGATAATTAGTCTAGGACGTAACTTCTTAGTGCACATTTAAAGGACAACTTTAAGATCAAGAATAACCCTCCCTTCCTCATCTAATTATGGTAACTCAATTTGAGTGGTAAATATATATTGAATGACATTATTAAGGCAAGATACTTGAAATATTGGATGAATGTGAGTGTATGGTGTAAATTCTAGCTTATAGGCCACACTACCAATTTTTTGCAATATTTGATAAGGTTCATAATAATTGGGAGACAACTTATTATCATTTTTTTGTTGTTTTAAGGAAATATAATTATATCAATGAAAGAGATTAAACACCCAATCACCAATTTAAAAATTCCTCTCACTCATATGTTGATCTACTTGTTGCTTCATGTGATTTTGAGCCAAATCTAAAATTTCACACAAACTAGAAAGAACTTCTTATTGATGTTGAAGGTGTTCCTCTACTGCACACACATTTGGGTGGGTATTCAAGGGTGAAGTAACAGATGGAGGATGGTATAAATATAATTCCATAAAATGAGACATTTTAAATGAACTATACATTGAAGTATTATACCACCATTTAGCCAAGGTTAGCCACTGAACCCATTTATCCTATTTATCCAACATAAAGCAATTAAGGTACCCTTCCAAACAATTGTTGACTACCTTAGTTTATCCATTAGATTGAGGATGATAGGATGAGCTATGAGACAATTGGGTTCCTAGACATGAAAATAATTCTATCTAAAAATTACTAGTGAATACAGGATCTCAATCACTAATAATAATATTGGGAGTACCATGTAATTTCTGAACTATATTGAGGAAGGAAGAAACTATTGTACTGGCTATCAATGCTCTAGATAAAGAAAAAAAATGAGAATACTTTTTGAGTTTATCCATAAAAAACATGATAACATTTCTACCTTTAGATCATGATAACCCAGTAATGAAATCCATAGTTACATCTTCCCATCTTTGACTAGGGATGGATAAGGGCTGTAAAAGACCTAGGGTTTTAATGGTTTCACATTTATTTCTCTGATATACCATACATTTATCCACATGTTTCTATACATCCCCCTTGATTCCTTTCCAAGAAAAATCCTTCCTGACTCTATGTTAGGTTTTCAAAAACCTTGAGTGACCACCAAGTGGAGATGCATGAAGTTCTTGAAGGATTTTCTATTTGAGAAGAGAATTTTGACATAGATATAATATATATTTGTAGCATAATGCATTCCCATTACATGTAAAATTTTAAATCCCATTTAAACCCTATTGTATATTCTAAATCACTACATGGGTAATACTATCATTCTCCCATTCTGCCCTTATTTATTTGAGCCAGTCTACTTGCCAAATGGTCATGGCACATAATAATGCCTTATCTAGTTCATCACACCTAAATAGTGAATAGACTAACACATTTTATTTTTATTTCTTGTAGACTATTTAAAAATAAAAATATAACATTTTCATCACCCATTTGTGTTATTCTTTAGAGGATAACTGATGTTCCAAAAAATATTTAAGGTTATCATGATCAATCTTTACCTAAAAGTGACGACCAAATAGTTAAGGTCTCCATTATTTAAATGCATGTAGATTAGCCATCATCTCTTTCTCATAGATGGGTTTGAGTCAATTTTTACCCTTAAATTGATTATTTTTAAAGGTAATAGGCCTACCTTTTTTCATGAGTACCACACACATACCATATCCAGATGCATCACATTCAACCATAAAAGTTTTAGAAAAATCTAGATTTGCCAATACCAGGGTGGTACACAAAGCCATTTCTAGTTTTTAAAATGTCATGGTAGTTATATCAGTCCACTAGAAGGAGTATTTCTTCAAAAGGAAGTGAGAAGTGTTGTAATAATACCATAGTGTTCGACAAACCTAAAATAGTAACTAGTTAGCCTAAGAAATCCCCTTAGTTGCTTAAGTGTATTGGGAATCTACCCCTCCATGATGGACTAGATATTTTTAGGATAAAATTTTACTCCCTCATGTGATATAATATGACCCAAATATTCTACTTCATGAAATACAAAATCACATTTGGATGGTTTAACATACAACCCTGTTTTACATGATACAAGTGATCATCCTAATTTTTGCTATAAATAAGGATGTCATCAAAAAATATAAGTATAAAATTTCTCAAAAATGGACTAAAAATCATATTCATCAAACTCTAAAAGGTGGATGGTGTATTGTTGAGAACAAAAGGCATAACCAAAAATTCATATTAGCCTTCATGAGTACAAAAGGCTATTTTAGGAATGTCTTCCTCATAGATCTAAATTTGATGATACCCAGAGTGAAGATCTAATTTGGTAAAATAAATAACACCTTGTAATTCATCTAAAAAATCATCAATTATTGGAATAGGAAACTTATCTTTGATAGTGAACTTATTGAGATCTCTATAATATGGGCACATCCTCCAAGTTTCATCCTTCTTTTGCATCATGACTATTAGAGAAGAATATTCACTTTGGCTATGGTGAATGGTTCCTGCCTCCAACAACTCTTGTACCATTTTTTAAATTTTCACTCTTCTAGGCATAAGGATATCTATATGGTCTGATTTTGGGTGGCATACTTGTAGGAATGATTTTGATGGCATGATCATGAGTATGGCTATGAATAATACCTTTTGGCATGGGTCCAAACATAATCGAATGTTCATCCAATATTTTTTTAACTTAGGATGGATAGACTCCTTAGTTTGTTGAAAATTAATGGAAAAAAAGTGCACCACAAATCCTTTGACACCTTTTTCATCATCTTGGTCATTTGATGTGAACTAACCACTTGTGGAGATTTAAATCTTAATCCCCATAGTTCCACTAGCTTTCCTTTAAAATAAAAATGCATGAATAGTTCATGGAAATTAATCTCAATAGTAACCAATGTGGTGAGCCATTATACTCCCAAAACAATGTCAACCCCACCCATAGGAATAATAAACATAGGAGAATCTAGAAAATAATCCCCCATTGCTAGCTTAATACTATGAAATTTTCTAGAATAATTAAATGTACCACCATCTACAATCATGACTTAAAATTATAGGGCTAGGTAGATGAAACAATTCAAATGAGTATCCAACATACTATTTATGAAATTATGTGTACTAATTGAGTCAATCAACACTGTGACCTTCTATTTCTTAATGAAACCCACCACCTTAAGAGTCTGAGTAGTAGAAATAACTTTAAGTGCATGGTAGAAGATTGTAAGTTGAGAATCTATAACTTCATCCTTGGGTCCTTCAAAACCCTCACCAGATCCTCCTCATCTTCTTCATCTTCAATGACCTCTTCAATGTAAAATAACTTCTTTTTATCACATTGATGACCTTTGATCCATTTTATCTCACAACCATAACATAACCCTTTACCATGCTTCTCCTCAAATTATTATGGTGTTAATCTGGTAGGTTAAGTCCATGATGTATTTGGGAAGGTGAATTCCCAACTAATAGTAAAAGAATGATGTTTGATATCTTTTTCTTATTCCAAACATGCCCTTGGTATATTTTTAGATATAGTTGTGAGGTTAAACATACAAACCTCTAATTGAATACTATCTTTTAGTCTACCCAAAAAAAGGTCATTCAAATTTGCCTCAGTGATATCTTCTACACATAAGGATAGATTCTAAAATTGATGAATATAATCCTTAATTATTCTTGTTTGAAATAGTTTTGCTAATTGGTTAAAGTAGTTTTCAAAAACATTATATTGATAGTGAGACATCAGTTCATCAAATAATACTAACCATGCAACAAGAGCACTAGTCTTCTTCTCTTGAGCACAAAACCAATGATACCAAATGAATAGATTAGTTTCTAGATACATAGATGACATAAACACATTTTGAGAGCTATGATTTTGGTGTAGATCAAATATATTTTCAATTTGAGTGATTCAAGTGAGTGGATCCTTACCATTAAACTTATGCAAATCTAATTTTGGTAACATTGGTTTTAACCCCATATTGGTAGTGTTAGTATTGAGAGAATGAGGACCAAAAGGAAAAAGTGGAGGGTTGTTGAGTGGTAAATGAGATGAAATGGTATCCAATTATGTCATGATCTGATGTAACTGATTGTTCATGCTATAAATCTCCCCTTGCATAGTTGATATTTGAGTTTATATTTTCACATCCTTCTACATTAGGCCATGTAGATTTAACTAGATTTGAGAAATAATATTAGATGATTCAGACTCGATGTCATC